>VZTL01030796.1:0-58051 GCA_013400535.1 Scopus umbretta
CTTGGGGTGGGTGGGGGGCGCTGCAAAACGGCTGGCTTCGGTGAAACGCTTGTATGGTGCCGTGGTGTAAGTAAATGAAAGTAAAAGTACGCTTGTGGGTTTGTGTTTGGGGGGGTTTGTTTCGGTTTTGTTGGTGGTGGGTTTTTTTTTTTTTAGCGTAAATCTAGATAAAAGAACATCACAAGATGCAGGGCGTTTATCCATCTGGCCGTGGAAGCAGATAGTGTTATTTTGCAACTCCCATAGAAAGACTGTGCTGGAAATACCCCAATTTTGGTGCAAACTCCTTGGTGAGGTTGGATCCGGACAATACTTGTAAAGTACTACTGGGCTGCTCCACTGGTTGCTGGGGGCAGACGCACAGATGCCTGCATCTACAATGAAACTCCTTGGGGAAACAAGCTAGAAACAGCCAAATCAAAAAAAAATAAAAAAGAAAATTGCACTGCAAGCAAGCAGAGAGAAGCAGGAATCTGAGCTGGGCAGGCAGGAAGGTTTTACAGCATCAAGCTGTGATGACAGTAGCCTTTGTGTAGGTTTTTGCACCTGACCCAGCCCTCGCACCTTTCACCCCACCCTGCTCCGAGGACCTCTTAGGGAGCGTCTCGCCAAAAAGAATCACTGCTCTAGCCGTGCGGTGTCAGCCCTGAAGCTTTGTCTGTTCGGCGCTTCGCTTCTGCCCTCGCTAGCCGGTACGTCGCCTTCAGCTGTCCAAAACCCCTGGGCTCCCTGCCTGTGCGTTTAGGGTCGCTCGGCCCTGCTGGGGCTCGGGTGTGTTTGTACCTGGATGCAGCGTGCAGGCTGGTGAAAATAGTGGTGCTTTACACTGCTGAAGGTAAGTGTATACTTCAGCCTCTGGCAGGATTGACACCCTGCTGTGGCGTGGTTTGTGCCGTGAAGACGGGCGGTTTGCTGAGAGGTGTCTCGATCTCCCCGAGCAGCGACTGTGAATGCTTTCTGTGCAGGATTTGGGTAGAGCTGGGGGGAGAGCTGCACGAGTGAGCTCTCTGGGGTGTGCCGAGTCTGTGAGACTGAAAGACTTCAACTTGCAATCCTGCCAGAACATACAACTTCCCATTTCAAGGTAGAAGGCAAAGAATTTTTTTAAAAATAATGTTTTTAAAGTTAGTGTGATAGGGGAGGTTGGGGTGTACAATTTACGTGGAAAAAAAACAGGCTTTCTCAATGTGACTGATTTTTTTTGAAGAAGACGCATTGACAATTAACTTATTGCTGTTCCTGTACCCAGCTGCACCCAGATCAGTCCAGTCTTTACTCTGTGAGTCACACAAGGTTAGGCTAGGTTTTTGAAAAGTGTTTTCCAGAGTCCTGACTGATTTATTTTTCAGCTGTAACCATGGAGAGCCTGCGTAACGCCAACAGCAGATTTGCACTTGATCTGCTCAGAAGGTTTAATGAGACCAACCCAACAGGAAATGTTTTCTTCTCTCCTGTCAGTGTCTCTGCTGCTCTGGCCATGGTCCTTTTAGGGGCCAAAGGTAATACAGAGGCCCAGGTGTTGAAGGTTAGTAAAAAGAAAATAATTCTCTTTTGCTTTATATTTTATTTACATTAAAAATTGTTGTGCTTTAGAGGAGGGAAAATGAAAGGAGGGTATTATTTTATGTGCTCAGGACGAGATTTCTGTCATGCTCACTGAGTCTTCCTTGGGCTCCTTTCTGCGGTTACCTTCTGCCTGCTCTGCTCCAGAGCCCTCCTTGCATATGTGTTATGGCCCTTGTTAATTTCATTTATTAAGTTAATTCTTGAAGTAGGTAACTAATTTCATTAATTAATCAGTCTCTGCTTAAATTGACCAGAGTTTCCAGCAGCGAGGCCTTATTAGTTTTCATTGAGATGTTTCGACAAAGAATTACTGCTTTGTAATGCAAGGTTAGGAATGGTACGCTTGTGCTAATAATACTGTGTATTTTGTAAGAAACACAATAATACTATATAGTTTTATATTTAAGCATAACAACTGTGATAATACATGATGATGCTACCTAGAATATCAGTATCTTTGTAACATCTGGGCACTTGGATACTTCAGAGGAGCTAAGCCCACATGCTTATTCTTACCATAGTCTTAGGTTAGGTAGGATAGTTTAAAAAAAATCGTTATAAATTGCAGAAATGGTATATGTAGGAGGGTGCCAGTTTCCCTCAGAGGCTTCCTGCATGGAAGGGACTCAGTCACTATTATTTTCCCCTTTGTTAGGCTAATGCCCTCTAGTGCAAAAGGGCATATGAGACTTCTCATTGCAGTCATCATCATGTACTTGCCTATGAATAATTTCACCTTTGTGTTCTAGACTTCAGGAGGAACTGATTTATAGTAGTTGAGTGGTGCTGTGCTTACTGAATAAATGATAAAAGTATTTTCTCATGACTTGCACAAACGGACTTTGAACGTCTATGCCATGTAATCAAACTGACAGCCCTGCCTATGATAAATGTACTGACAGCAGAAATCATGCAAAAGGAACTTGGGGGGAAGAAATGTGTTTCAGCACAGTCACCTTCAATAAGGCATGTTCCCGTACCATAGGCTTTACTTATGAAAACATAGCTAATTAGGGAGGTGGTGATTCATAGCTGTCAAGGGCTGTTTGCCAGCATATAGAAATCTGTTTCTGCGATCACCATCCTATTGTAAGTTGCCTCCGTGGTGTTTTTGCTCAGCTGTTCATATGTACAGCACAACTTGCATTAATGTGGGCAGCAAGGCCTGACCAAAAACCCGGTGAGATAAAATGAGGGCTTTCCTTTGAATCCAGTGGCTGTTTCACAGCAGCCTTCCCCTACTGAGAAATACATGATTTAAGTTTGAATGTGAATGTCCCTGCTTTGGTCTAGTCTTCCCTGTCAATGAGGTCTGGCAGCTCCTGCTATTGTACCTGTGAGCCTTGGCTAGCCAGCTAGCCTCTGGGAAAGGAGGTACTGGTAAAGAGAAACTGCAGTGATGCATTTGATTTTTAAGATAATACAGGTTTGTTTTGTTTTGTTTTGTTTTTTAAATATATATATACATATGAAAGCCGTTATACTTCCATAAAACCATAAAAGATAAATGTTCTAAGTTTTCTTAAGACCTTACCTGTGCTAGTGTTGACTGTATGTTCTGAAAAGCACAAAACCCCAGTTTCCCTTGGGGCCAAAGGGGGAAGCAAGAAAGCTAGTGTGTCTCTCTGGCATCGTCTCTTTTCAGTTCCCCACCTGGGAATGAGTCCTCATGCCCCGTGGTCCATGGAGGGAAAGCCTGCAGATGTCACACAGACAGGACTCAGGGTTGTGATCAACAGCTTCAGCTGTGACTACGTATAAACTTGGAGCTTAATACAAGTGGCTGACACAGCTAGCGTAGCACCAAGAAACAGTTTCATTCGTTCTTTGAGGCTTACAGAAGTCTCTTAGCAGCTTCCAGCCTCTTCTTTTCTCTTTCTTCAGCCTACCTTCCTTCTGAGTCAAACCCACCCTATAGATACACTGTATGTTCTTTTAAGACAGTAGTAGCAGCAGCGTGTTTCTTCTGTTATTTCAGACGCTTCATTTTGACAAAGTTGAAGATACTCATTCAAGATTTCAGACTCTGACTATGGATATAAACAGAAGCAATGCTCCCTATCTCTTACGGCTTGCCAATCGGCTTTTTGGAGAAAAGTCCTACAGCTTTTTGCCGGTATGCTGGTGCAGATCTTGATGGTCTGGTGGAACCTGGTGGGAAAATGCAGCTGTCTGAGTATTTATGAAGTAGAAATATTTCTAGGCATATTTCTAAATGTTACTGGGCAGTTGACGAAAGTGTTGCATACATGCATTTCCATATCTGTAGGCATCTATGCATCTCACCTAAAGGATGTTACACAGCAAATCCTTTTCATTGCTTATTCAGTTCTGCTGCTCTTGGGCTCAAGAGAAAAATCTCTTATCCAACTCTGTTGCAACCGCCTTTTAGGATGCAACCAGCTCTGTGTGTGTTGCAATCAGCTTTTTAGGATTTTCGTTGGTCTAGTACCACATTACTTAAATATTTTTGAAAACAGTATGTTTGGGAGGGGATGCCCAACATGTCTAAACAGCATACCTCTTCACCAGTGAATTATCTCTTTGTGTGTACCTAGGTTGCTATTTTTATCCCTCTTCAGCTTTTCTGGAGAGTTTAGTTTTATCCTAGCCGTGCTTGAGCCTGTTTCAGGAGAATGACAGGTAAATATTACAACACCTGCAGTAAGCACCCCATCAGCTGTGTATGTGGCAGATGTACAATTAGGCTTACTCTGAGAGGGAGGAAAAAAAACCCCAAAACAACCCAACCCTAGAAATCACCACGGCAGTGCACTGCTAGAGCCCCACCTCAGAGCAGGTGATAATTTGTATGACACGCACCTTATCTACATCATAAAGAGGTGTTTTCTTATCTGCATGCAATGAAAGCTATTCTTATCGTTCCAAAATCTAGGATTTCCTGACTAATACTCAGAAGTTATATGGAGCTGATTTGGCTACAGTTGATTTTCTTCAGGCTTGTGATGAAGCCAGGAAAGAAATTAACCAGTGGGTAGAGGAGAAAACTGAAGGTAAACTACTTTGGTTAATGAAGTAACTGGTAGTGTTTCATAATTTGAGAGCAGGAATAGGCTTTATTTTCTGCTGCCTTTAGAGCAGTTTAATTTTGTCCTGGGATATTCACTTGATGTGTTGACAGACCCAGTAAATACCTTAGCAAGACATTTAAACAGTTCCGTAAGTCCTGAGACTTTCCCATTCTTTGTGTTCAGGCCGATAAGTGAAGGAGAGATGCCTAAACATAGATTTATACTCATGAGTTGGAGAATTTGTTTTAGATAGTCCTGGTCTGTATTTTGTATATATATTTCTAAATCCAGTAATCCTAAATGTGGGTGTTTTCTGTTCTTGTATGATGAGTCATACGTGACAGTTGAAGCTAAAAATACTACATTTCCATCAAATTACTGTATATCAAAGTTATAGCAGTATGTACTATTAAAAAGTATGGTGAAGTAGAGAGACAGGTACTGAAACACACTTTATTACAGGAAAGGACTAGACTTTTATATTTGTAGTATTTCTGTGGCATCAGTTTCTTCATGGGTGTTTTCTGTGCCATCAACTTCTTTCAAGGTTTTGTTGTGACTTTTTTTTTCTGCCCCCTTTGAAGGTAAAATCCCTAATCTGCTGCCTGAAGGCTCAGTTGATAACACAACCAGGCTTGTACTGGTGAACGCTATTTATTTCAAAGGGAGCTGGGCAGAGAGATTTAAAGAAGCTCACACCACTGACATGCCATTTCGGTTAAATAAGGTAATACAGATACGTCTTGGAAGTATATATCTAATGAAAAGGTCAAATCATATACGTGCTAAAGTGAAGCTTTGCTTACAGATAAAATAATTTAAAAAATATAGTGTCTTGCATGAATGTTTTAAGTTCACCCAAAGGGTTTTTTATCACTCTTAGTATTTTTCTGTATTCAGCAAGCTATTTGTTCTCTCACTCTACTGGAATAGTATGAGATGGTTCTCACATATAGATTAGGACCCTGCCTGTGCCTTGCAGAGTTTCTGTCTGCCAGCAGTTTCTGCTGCTGTGAACTGTGCCTGTTTGTGATGCTAGGCAAACAGTATTAAAATGATAGCACATTTTGGTTAAGCCCCATTTCCTTGTTCTGTATTCTGCTTATGTTAACAAACAGCTTTACAAGATACTGTATACAGTCAACTGCTTTTATGCTGAACAGAGCTGGTCATTGTTGACTTGTAACGTCATTTTTTGCGGGTTAGAACAATATAAAAGTACAGCAACTTGAAGAAACTTTCAGTTTCTGTGAGGACTGTGCTATAGAAGCCAAAGGAGAACCAAATATAATACAAAGTCATTACGTCTTCAGAAGAAACTGTTGTTAAACAGGCAGGCAGGAATCTGACAAAAGCAGTTTTATAATCACCTGATATAATGGAGGAAGAGTTTTTGCAAGAATGCAATTTTTAACTTAGTTGTTTCCTATCAGTTCTTTAAATTAGTATTTTCTTAACTGTTACTTTTGGTGCCTTTTATCCATCCAGAATGAAAGAAAGACAGTGAAAATGATGTATCAGAAAAACAAATTTCGTTTGGGGTATATCCCTGAAGTGAAGATCCACATTTTAGAGCTGCCTTATGATGGAAGAGAACTTAGTATGATCATCCTGTTACCTGATGACATTGAAGATGACTCCACTGGACTGCAGAAGGTGACCCATCTAAGCTAACGCAGTTATTTAATGGATAAGTTCAGCCATTCAAAATTAGAACCTTAATGAACCCATGTACTCGGAGCCCCGTACCTATCAAGCATATTTTTAGACAATGCACTACTAGCACTGCAGTAAAGAGCACGTGCATGTGCTGCATCAAGGAGAGAAGTTGCGTTCCGGTTTTGTAGCTTGTGTTCATGTTTCCTTTGGCTTGATGACCTGAACCATGAGGGAGACTGCGAAAACAAAGTTAACTATGAGAATGAACTTGCCTTGCTTATTTTTTTTTTTAATGACAGAACTTTTCTTTCATTACCTTTGAAAGTCTTCATTTTCTTAGCCTTAAAGTAGTGAGACTGTTTTCCATTAGATGACCAGGAACACATCAGCTTCTCTGAGCTCTCTGATGTTTCTTTTTGTTAGTCATTTTTAATGATGTAATTCCATTTAGTTAGATAAAACACTAAGAATGACTGAATTTAGTTGCTATCGTTGCATGTTTTTCCCTTCTGTACCTTGCAGCAAGAAGCAAACGTCTGCATTATTTTGTAAAGTAAAAATTGCACTGACTCCTCTTAATTTTCATAGCATTTGTTTGATCTATATGGAGCTATCAAAGATACGGGTATGGTCAATCTTGTATGGTTGCTTTATAGTTGTATAGTACTCCACAAAGCCTTGTCAGTGTTACTGAAAATGAAATATTTCTACACTGGTGATATATAATGATCTCTGTCTTTTTAATTCTAGCTGGAAAAGCAGCTGACCTTAGAGAAGCTCCAGGAATGGACATGTCCAGAGCATCTGTATTCCACTGATGTTCATGTGCGTTTGCCAAAGTTTAAGCTGGAAGAAAGCTATGACCTTAAATCAGATTTAGCCGCTATGGGCTTGTTGGATGTATTTGACAGTGGCAAGGCTGACTTGTCAGGAATGTCAGGGGCACGTGACCTCTTTCTCTCTAAGATTGTCCACAAGGCTTCTGTAGAAGTGAATGAGGAAGGCACAGAAGCTGCAGCTGCCACTGCTGGCATTGCTATGCTCTGCCTGGCTATAGAAGAGCATTTCAATGCTGACCATCCTTTCCTTTTCTTCATTCGTCACAACCCAACGCAAAGCATACTTTTCTTCGGCAGATATGCTTCTCCATAAAAGAGAACTTAGCATTTGCAGACCAGTACTTGCTGTAGTCAATGAAAGCTTTGCTCCTGAATGAGCTGGATTTTGATGTAGAAAGTTCACGCTCCTGTCTTGAGTTCCTCTTAGCTTTGACTGAGATTCTGCCTTTCCCATTAAAACAATCCCAGAAGAACTAAGGAGTAATTAATTTTTCTTTCTTGAGATGGACAGCATCTTTAATAACTAGGAGAATCTTAACTGTAGGCAGAAGAAATCTTTTGAAATTGGACCAGAACTAGAAATGCTCTTGGAAGAAACTTTTGTCTTTTGAAGCACAGGATCACCCTGTATGCATCTTTGCATGGGTTTCTCTGTGTTGACAGCCCCCTGTTGTGATAACTTAAAATAATCCAGTCATTCTTTATACAGGTATAGTAGGATGTTCTTGCAAAGCTATTCCTCGCCTAAAGTCTTGCTTTTCAAAGATATCTTAATAAAATACTTCTAGGCACCGAAAGGCATGTTCCTGAGCAGCTGCGTTTACTCGGTTCTGTTGTGAAATAGAAGGTCAGATAACATTTGATTAGAGATAACTATTAATAGAGAAAGGATTAAGCTATTTAAACAAAAGTAACCCCTTCCGGTCATTAGCCAGAAATCTCGCAATACAGCTTTTGAATGAGGAGGAGGCGAAAAATGAATAACAGCTTTAGGTGACATGTTTAAAGGTGATTTTTAAAGTTTATAGTCTGATGCCATTTTAGTTACTGAAAATGTGAAAATGTGTCTGGGCTTAGAGGTTTTAGGTGCTTGAAGCTCATGGGTGCCTTTCTGCAACTTCAGAAGCTTTCAATATGACTTTAGACTCTGGCCAGAACCTGTATGATCCTCCAGAAATACTTGAGCTTCCCGGAGGATGACTGTGTATAATCTGCGGTAAATATCTGACGTATCCCTTTATGTACAAGGATTCAGCGTTTCGTAAGCTGACTTCCACTACCTCTTTAAGCACAAAGCATCTGTACGGTACAACAGCCTTATGCCTGGGAGCCACTGTAATTACATACTGTTAGTGTTCTGTGCTTACTGCTGGAGGTTACTTGCTTGTATCATGTGTATCTTGGGTACTGTAGCGTTTACCTGTACGACCTCAGTTCTAAGTAGGGCACAATAATTTCTGTAATAGCAAACTGCATATTAATTTTGTCTTTAAGCAAGAAATAAAGTATTTTTCCTAAACTCGTCTTCAAAATGGAAATTTCTTGCCCACAATTTAGTATTTCAGAGTATAAAAACAACTGTCTACCTGAAGGCTAGCTCCAAAGAAAACCACTAGTGCAGCAGGTGTGATCAGCTGTCCTTGGCCTGTTCAGAGCAGGTGAAAATACTGAAATACAAATTGCTCTGTAGAAGGGATGATTGCGCGAACCAGCAGCTTCCCCTGTAAGTGTAATGACCCCAGCTCCTAGCGCTTGGGGAGAACGGGGCAAGAGTAACAGTTTAAATGAAATGACAGAAGCACTCGGTCTGCACGTTAGTAAACGTGTTTCCGTGTCTTAGCAATACCTCAGTTGCGAAGGCTCTGGTAAATTTGTAAAGGAGAGCGTGTATTGCAGGGTGCAGATGTGAATGTAACCCTTTCTACGCTGAACGCTTTGAAAAACCAGTGCTTTGCAAACAAATGAGTGAGAAAAATATTAGCACAAAATCCATGTAAAAATTTGGAATGGTTTGACGTTGCATTAGTTCTGGGTTTCTGGGCCTTCATCTTCAGCCTTTTAGCAAATAAAGCTGCTGCTGCCATAGATGGGTTTTGACTAAGTAAGGCTCAAAAACTCTGTTGTAATTACGTCCTTTGTCTTTATAGGCTTAAATGTAGTCAATGCATGCAAGATACATGACTTCTGAAGGCTTTTAGGGCTGTAATTACCAGGAGATGGGAAGAAAGATAAAACTTTGCGTAATAGTGGCTTTATAAACTACTATCAGCCATTATAAACTATATAAAGCTATCAGGGTAGCTTTATGAGGAGACTCATGTATTTCTTTATTACTTTGGTCTCGGTACTCTGAAGTATTATATTCAGACAGGATGTTTGCTACAGACAGGATGCACAAAATAAAATCTCAGCAATAAGAATCTCAATGAAGTCAGCGGTATTTGCGTCACGGTCAAACATTTTTAAAAAAAGGACAAACCTACTGGCAAATATTCCCTGCCCATAATTCATGTCCCACAGTACCACCACAGTCCGTATTTTTCCTTAATACTTTTTTTCTCTGCTCCTGTTGGAACAAGTGACTGACAAGGGCAGACTCCAACAAGCAAAACTGGAATGCCAACTAGATTCACATTTCTGAAAAATAAAATGCAGCTTCCACTAGCTCATGTGAAGGACTTTATTTTTAGAACTACTGAATAAACACAGGTCTCACTGCGTTCAAAGCTTGCTAATTATTCAGTAGGAGATGCTTTAACTGAAGACCAAGGAAGAAACTGCAATGTTAATGAGTTAAACATCAACGTACAAGATGAGAGAATGTCACATCAGAAGTCTCAACATAAAATCAGGAGCCTAGCCTTAGTCTTAGCTAAGTAGCAGTTATAAACCCACACGCACAATATACAAAAAGTACTTACCCTATATAAAATCTTTTGTTTATACCAATCTAGAAGACTGCAAGATTAAAAACTCAGTCTGACTGCAGTTAAATTTCCTAGGTGAGGACCAATGAGTGCTTCAGCATGAACTTCCCTGTTCAATTTGCAGCAGGCTGCTCGTTTGAGAAGACAACAGTTTCTTCCAGTGGGAGCAGCAGATGGAGTTCACCCTCCTTTTTGGCCTCTCCTAAGCAGACCAAGCTTTACAGCAATCTAATACACAGTGAGCAAACACTGCTCTGAGATGTGATGAGTAAGCCGGACTTTGTACTACTGCTTACATGGACTTTTTATGACAGCCCTTCAATTTCAGTAATTTAAAAAGAAAAAAACACCACCCAGCACCACCATTTGGCTGCTTTCTATCTGATTCATACAGCTGAAGTTGCTCTTCCTAGAAAGTAAATACCATGGTGTGGATAAGGAGGACATTATCTCTGGGTTTTAAGTCACCTTATCCTAGAGATAAATTTACACAGATGAGTTAACTCAGAGCATGTTTAGTGATGCCTTCACTGTTAAATGTTTTTCTGTATTTATATATGACCAAAATCCTGGTAAAGTACATAAACCTGATCAAGTCCGCAGGTGTCTTGGAGACAGATATTTGTCCTGATCTTTTAGTATTGTTTCATTAGACAGCAATAAGGCCAGTGCAATTCACTTGAACCTATTGAGATACCAAGGTGCAACTGAAATCAGAAACTGGCTTTTGTTTGGTTTTGTGCTTTGTTTTTTTTTACTGTAGCGAACCTGTCTAGCCTCTGTCATGTCATCTTATGGTACCAACTAAATACATATTCTTATCCATATTCATTAAGGGGCCTATGCAATCCCTGACTACTTAATAAAAAACAAAACCCACAGCCAAAATCCTGGAAAGCGCAGCCTGTCTGGAAACACGCTGAACACGTGCAGTGGCTGCTGGCAATTCAGATGATGAATTCGTCATGTCAGCCAGAAAATGTTGTGTCTTCAGGTTAAATAGAACTTCAAACAACCAGCTTGCATAATCGCTTTTATTTTTACGTCATATCATGGAAAACAATAGACAGTCATTTTGGCCAAGAACTTTTCTCTCAACACAAGAGAAAACACTCATGGAAAAGGGAAAAAAAATGCAGCCCAGAGGTTAACTGAGGATTTAAACTCTGTGCATGGAAAATAATACAAGAAAACTAAAATAGAAGTAATGATTTCACATAAGTATTTAGTATGAAAGCTTGGACAACTCCTTACCAGCTATATCATCCAGTTTTTTATCTGCAAAAGTCAAACTAGCTAAATAATGGAAACACTATTCATTAGATAATTTTCTAAAAAACTGCAATGGAATTCATTGGGGGCATTATTTAATTGATGTTTCTGGTCTTGCTATCCACATCTTTGGCATTGGTATGTCACTATTGGGAGAAACAACTTATATCAGTACAGTTGTTTCTCACATGTATTCCCCAACATGGGCTATGACATGGCCTTTCTCATGGTCTGCATTACTTCTTAGTGGAACAACTTCTATAAGAGAAAAAGAGATCATAGTATGGTGGATTTTGATGGTGCTCCTTACAGTGGAAGCAACTGTCACCTGCGGGATCCAAATCTCATCCCCATTTTTTATTGCAGTGACACTGCAATATTTGGTATAAAGCTCTACACTTTGAAGATAAATACACCAGTATATCAGCATGCGATTCTTAAGAAGAGAGCATTCTTGCCCTTAATTGAACTTCAGAAGGTAAGCCCCAGGGACTCAAAAGCCAGAAAACAAAGAACTACACTAATTTTTAATTTCATTCTTTCATCTTGTGCTTTAGAAGCAATTTCACTAGGAGATTGGCTTCTGCTTGTTGAAAGCGGCATTGCCAAACCTATGTGGAGACTTTACACATCATCCTGAGAGGAAATGGATGTTTTTACCTTGGGTCTGTTTCAGAGGGACAGGAAACGGTGTGGGGTGAAATGTCTATTTGTGAGTCCATCTGGTCCTGATGGACTTTCTAATGGAGCACGGAGTTCTTCAAACAGTGGAGATGACCCTCTTTAGAGGGAGTATAAGAGAGATGCATATCAGCGGGAGGGAGAGAATGGGGAGCAGCCACTCCATTTCCAGCGTAGCATCTTACTAGTAAAGAGGAAGGGAAAAGGTAAATAATACTTTGCTTGGAAAGAGCCCACAAGGCACAATGGCTTTGAAACTTCAACTTGTTGCCAACATTTTAGTAGGCCATTAGACTGTGCTGTCTGATGGAGCTCTCCTAAGGGGCACAATCTCTTTTCATGCACGACTGACAGAAAAACCCAAACAAGGGCTGCGGAATGAAAAAGCAGCTCTGAACATTTTGCCAACCTATGCTGCCCTCTGAAGGTGAGCACATGCTGCTTAGATTTACACCAACACTGGGAAAGATACCCTGACTAACCCTGAGCTGAAACTGGGGCAAGGGAGGAGACAACCGATAGTTTCCAAGGGAAGACAGGAGTAGGGAAAGGAGACAAGTAGAAGTCATCCTACCAAGCATATGCAGTAAACTCAGTCACAAGGAAAAATATTAGAGTGCATCCACCTCGTGTAACAGGTGAGCAATTGGCTTAACTGTTGGCAATGTCGCCTGGCCTAGGACACTTGCAAGCTTGTTTGTCCTGTGTATTAGCCACCCTGTGAGCACTTAGTGAGATCCCTTTACCACATCAGCTCTCGTCTTGTAATGTGGCAGAAAATCTGCCGAGCCCCAGCCATCCACCATGAACTTCTGGTGACGGGAGAGACCAGGGACTGGGGTCTACTGGGGCATTCATCTGCACGATGAATAAAACTGACCTAGGTTCCTAGCCACACTATTTTTGCCATTGGGAAATTATTAATGTAGTCTCCATAGTAAGGTCAGCAAGTTCTACTTATTATATTTTTATTTTCTTTTGGTGGGGAAAAATGGGAAACAGTACAAAGAACCATGGGAAACACCATACGCATGGAAAAAGCAATTGTGACCAATGCAAGAGCAGCTTGATCAAACCTCCTTCCCCTCTTCCACATCAAACACACAACATACAGTTTATGGAAACCCAGGACTCTGTCTCATCTCATGCTATACCTACTCAGCTCCCTTCTTGCAGGCTGAGCTTGTCTCAATGGTAGGCATGGGGATCAGGGAGGGAGCACTGATCACTGCTGTTCTGCTCCGCTCCAGTGCTGGAAGAGCTGCCTTGTGGGGACCTACCTGTCCCAAAGCTCCCATCCCAATTTTGTGATTTCAGCCTCATGGCTGGTGCTGATCACAACAGTCCTGGCTGCTTGGATTATTCTGAACCAGTATTCCAGGGGTGCCTCCTCACTCCATTACTCCTCTGCGTAGATTCAGCTGCATTTGTGCAATCAGGAGTCCGCTACCCCTATTTCCACCTCAACCCACATGTTCCTCCACACAGCACTCAAAAGCTCCCAAGTGAGCACCAGTGTTGTGGTTTAACCCCAATCAGCAACTAAGCACCACACAGCCGCTCGCTCACACTCCCCCCGCCCCAGTGGGATGGGGGGGGGGGATAACCAAAAAAACACCCAAAAACCCCCTAAAACCCGTGGGTTGAGATTAAGGCAGTTTAATGTGATAGTAGATAAAAAGAAAATAATAATAATAATAGTAACGATAAAAGAATATACAAAACAAGTGATGCCCAATGCAATTGCTCACCACCCGCTGACCGATGCCAAACCCGTTCTCCAGCAGTGATCGCTGCCACCCCAGCCAAATCCCCCAGTTTCTATACTGAGGGTGACGCCATATGGTATGGAATAGCCCTGTGGCCAGTTTGGGTCAGCTGTCCTGGCTGTGCCCCCTCCCAGCTTCTTGTGCCCCTGGCAGAGCATGGGGAGCTAAAAAGTCCTTGACTGGTTTAAGCACTACTGAGCAACAACCAAAACAGCAGTGTGTTATCAGCATTGTTCTCATACTGAGTCCAAACCACAGCACTATAGCAGCTACTAGGAAGAAAATGAACTCTGAATTAAGCTGAAACCAGGATAACCAGACAAGATCCCTGGCTCAAATCTACAGGTTATGAAAACTTTCCCTAACTTGGACTTGTATAGAACAAAAGTCCATTAACTTTTCAGGGTGGCCCTATCATGATCACATTTTGCCTTATTTCTCCATATGCCTTTCAGAGGACTAGCAGGATAAAAATACTAATCTAATTAATTACTGCATTAATTCAAGCAATGAGAAAGTTCCAGCCAAATAACAAAAACAGGTGAATTATGGGTAAAAAGAGCAACATACAATGTTGCATAAATGAAGCTTGTCAAAAGACTTGCTTATCTTTAGAAAGACACTTTGCTCAAAGCTTTCAAAAACTATCAGTATTGTCAGCTTCTGGGCCTAACCAGATGCCATGGAGAGATACCAAGCCACTGTTTAGACAAGACAGGGCAGCTGTTTGGCAAAACCTTTGGCAATGCATGTCCAACCCCAGAAGAGAATAGTTGTGACATGTTTTACAGCTGAATTATCTTGGTAGTTTCAATTTCTTGCAATACATAAAAGCTAATATTACCACGAATAAGAGTCTGAAATGTCTCGCTAGGAATTCTAAACCTGTCTTCACACTTTGCTGGTATTCTTCATCACTAAATCTCCTGCCTAGCATACTCCATAAGCATGCACCAGGAATGTCCTTTAATATCTGACTGAAATAGCAATACTTTATGTCCTCCAAATACTAGCCCAGAAAAACAAAATAAACCCAGGGTTTTGTTACTGTCTTCAGTGTTTGTTAGTTAGTAAACCTTGAGTTAAACTGGTCTTGAAAAAATAATCATAACCCAGTAATGGGTTAGAACTAAGCAATATATCCTCTGTTCTAGGCAATGACTTCTCTCATGCGTGCCACACAATGTAAATAGTTATATCTGAGCACTTACAGATACGGAAAGCCTTACTTCTTGCATTAGGACATGTATGACCCTGGTCAGTCACTTTGCATTTAATCTCAGAGCTCCATGAGTAATCATCTTCTGGCTATCATACACTGTATCATGAACGGTTGTGGAAAAGTCTTACAAAGTGTGAGAAATTCTTCCCCTTCAAGTAAAATTTTTGGTGTCGTATTATTTCATGATTCCAGTACTACCCTGAAAGTCCTCATCTGGCTTTTTTTCAACAGTCAGTTAATCTTTATTATGGGACAGACCCTGTCTTTATTAATCTAAAAAAAGAAAAAAAAAAATAGTCATATTACGATTTCACCCGTCTCGGTTGTTTTTTACCAGATAAAACACAATGCCCCTGCTAGACAGCTGAGAGACTTAACAGTTTACAGTTTATGGTTTACAGTTATGGTATTTTCTCTGTAATGTGAGGAATAAGGAATGATCCTTTGTGGGTACTACTTCTGCAACTTCTATTGTTGCACAACTTGTCTGTAAAATTCAGAAAAGACAGTGCCTAATCTCTATCCCCACATACCCATTTAAGTGATACCTTATCTATTAGTACAGAATACTTCATTTATTACCTTCATGATATACCTCACCTAAACATTTTTTTCCCTGCAGTTTTTAGGGAATTTGCAATTGGATCCATGAACAGGCATAGCCTAATCATCAGTAGGGGAGTGTGGAGAATAGAGCCCTTATCCTTTTTCCTTAACATCACAACACATTATAAAAGAATATTTATGTATCACGTCACACGTCGTAGATGGAGGTGCAAGGCGGTAGATTAGGAAAAGACCCAGGCTCTGCATATGGCTACGGGTCTTTGTCTCCTTTCAAATAACAGAAGGAGGACTGCCAAGTCAAAGGAAACTTGACATATAACACTGTATGGATAACACGAGTGCTTAGGGGCTGATCGTGGGAGAAACGAGCACGGACTAAGTATTTATGAAGGGAAAAACAGAGTCTATTTAGACCAGGGCAGCAAAATCTGTATTTGCTTGAACCACAATTCAGATCTGTTACAGAGAATGCCTAAGTATCACCCCTAAACCATCTTCCACTGGAAACCCAAGGTATTTGTTGCACAGACTATACAGTGTTGTTGCAGTTTCCTGTCGCCTCCAGCTCTTGCTTCTATTGATGCAGAAATGTTTAGGCCACATTTAAGGGGACAAATAGCTACAGTCAATAACTGCTTTTAAATTACTTTGTCTTACCTGCAGACTTTCTTAGTGCCTCACTTCCACACTCCCCATGCAGCAGCGTATGTTAATTTTCCTAATTTCAGCCACAACCTCAGCAATGCCAGTTTTCTTCCTCTGCACTTTCAATGCAGGACAGAGGCAGGACCATCACGGGACCATGAAGAACACAGGACAGACTGTCTGTTTGCAATTTTACAGTGGCCTGCAAGGAACTCAGAGGAGATACTGTAGAGAAAATAATAATCTCTGCACAGCTGGACTGGCTGTAGCTTCTACAGTCACAGATTTTTTTGGCTGATAGAGACTTGATCAGCTAAACTCCACCAAGTCTTTGCTGAATGCAGACCACCACAGAGGATTTTCATTGGGTCCACCTTGAACACACCAAGCTGCTCCAGAACAGGTGGTACTAGAGAGGCATATGGGGCAAAACACACAATTATCGTTCTGCAAAACTTCTGTACAACTTTTGCTGTAACATCTGGGATACAATTTGTTGTAACAGGGGATGGTTTGATCAAGTCTTAAGTAACTAAAAGAAGAGCTGTAAATAGAACATTAAGGCCTTCAGTAAAGATTTCTGTCAACTGCAGGCAAGAAACTACAGTTTGGAGTTTCTCTTGGGTAAAAATTTATAGTGAATTAGATTTGAGCATTAGTAAATACTAGCAATGTTAAGATAAGTCTGGTGAGGTTATCCCATTCTTTTCGCTAATAGAAGAAAATGAGAATGGAAAAATACGTCAGACTGCATTAGCCCGACACTTCTAACTGCCAGTTGCGTCACAGGGAAGCATACCAGCCTCTCATACACCTGTAAGACAAAACAACATCTTTAAGTTTACCAATCCATTGATTTGACTTGTTTTGCAAGCTGGGGTCAGCTTGCAAATCATGGACCATCCAAGGAAATATTTACATCAGCTCTGTGTCTTAAGAATTAAAATGAACATCTGTCGATAGCACAAGTAATTTTGCCAAGAGTATTTTGGATTAATATAATCCATGTTTTCATCTCTGTTCCAATGTTTCTATGTATCTTGAAAGGGCAGACACAAACTCAGAGAAGCAGCTCCTACCCTGCTAAACCATCCTGCTATGAAGAATATGTGTAATTGTATGAGGAAGGAGAACACATAGAAACATTTAAAGAATCTGACTCAAACCCTGTAACAGTATGCAGTCAGTTTAATTTCTGAAACATTTCAGTTATACCACAATCTTTGGCCCAAGTCCTACGTTTTTGTCATGCAGAAGAACCTAGTATGAACACTATCAAGCTGGGAGCCTCACAGCAAAATTAATCTCCGATACAAATACCCTTTGGTCAAGAGAAGACAGTAATCAGAAAGTTTCTTCATGGACTGTTAGCATAAGGTTTTGCAGGTTGTACAATTAAAACCTTTGATAAAGGCCAAGGTCTAGCAATATATCTTGAAACATAAAAGAGTAATCAGCTGAATTTCCTGCTCCAGGAGAGTTACAGTTGGCTTCCTGACTTGGAACCACATCCTCAGACCACAGACCTCCTGGTCTGCAGAAGTTGCTCTGAACAAACTCTGGGTGTGCAGTTGCAGCATCCCCTCTAAGCTCCCTACAGTGCCAAATACCTCTGCTCCCAAGAAATACCTGTCTGCAATTTATGTATACCACGTAGCTGACCAGCAGGTGGCTGGGTTGTACCAAATGTACAGCTAGAGAGAGGTGCAAAGAGCTTGGTTTGGCTTCAGTGCAAACCAGTTTTCTTCTTCTGCCCCAAAATGAAATACTTATTTATGAATTTTATTATGTAGCCGAATACAAGTTTTTAAAAACTGTTAAATGCAATACTGTAAATGTGAATTGAAGCACCAGTTCAGCCAACACGACCCATCAGAAAAAACCCGAATGATTCAGTACTATTAAAAAAAACCCAAACAACCAACCTGTGGCAAGTAGTCCTTCTGGAGGAGAGTTAGTAACCTTCTGACACCTCGCAGGGAAGTCAGCAGAGCCACCTCCTCCTTTTAGCAGAACACGGCATTCTTAGTTGAACAACAAAAAGATCTGAAGCTCTACAGAAAGCGCTAAGTTTTGACCTCATCACATTCAAAAACTAAGCAGGATCGGGACAGGAATCCCTGAAGTCCATCAGGTTAACCAGTATAGGCCTGGTAACAAAGGTACATATGACACGTAGCAAACAAATCCTGAGTAGTTACATGGCAAATCCATCTGTAACTGTGCTGTGCTACCGTGTAGGTGGTTAATTTTCAGCCAAGACACACACCCTCGTCACTGGTGGACACATTACTCCACGGCACTTTGAGAAGTGTGGACAGTTTTCCCCAGTGGCTCCTCAGCATTTCTGTAATGAAAATCTTCTTCGCTAATTATCTGCTGTAATTCTAGCCAAACATGGTCCTCTTCTGCTACCCCACTGCTAGTTAGCAGAGTCATATGCTGTTTCAGCAGTTGCTGGCTTTTCAGCGCACTGGACCGCTGCACACTTAAGGAGGATTGAGGAGAAGAAGAATAATCAGCACTTAAGTGAAGGAATGTTGTCAACAACAGGGACACTGCCATGACCCTATGTTCCACTTACTGAAATGCTCAGTAAACAACAGTCTTGGATGTGGGTATGTTTGCAGTAGGAAGAGGAAGCCAAACTCTCCATTATAAAAGCAGAAAGTCAATTTGTGTCTCTCCACGTTCCAATTCAAAGCGATTGGAATTTCTGAAGCACAACTGGAAATATATAAGCATGTTTCACTACCAGGAATCTCCTTCCCAAAATGTCATCACACAATAAAAATTTTAAGTGATACAACTTCACAAACTAACACAATTCAGCTATTTTCACGACTATTCTACTTCCAAAATGACTGAAACTTGCTCTGGAAAGTTTAAGGATAAAGTTAAAGGAACCTCAAACTTTCAAAAACACACTACTGTCATGAGAATATTTTTAAAAAATGTATAGACACTATTATTAACAACTTTATTGGTTTAATAAATGTTGTTGTACAAAATTAGTCTCTGGACCATCATAAGAGCAAGAATTACACTGTAATTATATTTTGTTTACTGTATTTTAACAGAGAGGGTACAATTTACTATTTTTCCAGAAAACAAGCCTTCTCAAAATCTGAAATAGATACTGATTTTAAAAAGCAGCACAATAATATTCCTTGTCTCACAGCAAGAGCCAGAAATACAAGTCTCTTATTTTTTCTCCATTTC
The DNA here is from genome assembly GCA_013400535.1 of Scopus umbretta. Classification (NCBI taxonomy): domain Eukaryota; kingdom Metazoa; phylum Chordata; class Aves; order Pelecaniformes; family Scopidae; genus Scopus; species Scopus umbretta. The sequence goes on from VZTL01030796.1 coordinate 19,402, forward strand.
GTTTGAACTTGAGGGTCATAGAACTACACTGATAAAGCTTATTTTTGCATTCCTACACTGCCTAACTGCAATTCTTTACAAAACACCTTCAGAACAACAGCAGTAAAACCAGAAGAATAAGGAAGTATCTGAAAGGCTCAGTGGCTTAATACTTTCAATCACACTAACAGACGGCTGAAACTGCGAGGGATTTCAGTACAAATGTACGAGTCATAAAATCAGAACTCATTCCGAGCAAGGCGGTCACGTTTTTCGTTCCTTGAAGAAGTCTGTTCCTTTCAGCTCTTCTGGTAGGTAGTCCTGCTCTACAGGTTCCTTGTACATGGGGTTATATTTATAGCCTCTACCGTAGCCCAAGTTCTTCATCAGCCTTGTTGGGGCATTTCTCAGGTGCAGCGGAACAGGCGGCAGAGGTCCCGTGTGCATTCTCAGACATTCTTTGACATTGCTATATGCACTGTATACCTCTATAGACTTCGGTGCTCTGGCAAAGTACACTACACATTGTGCTAGAATGACCTGGAAACAAGAAAAGGGAAAATGTTAAATGACTTCTTTCAATCTCTTTGGGAAAAGGTCTGTTATTCAGGTTGGTTGCATAGCATGACAGGGATTACGTTTTTAAACTAACCTCTGCCTGCTACTATGTTACGAATATTATTATTTAACAACAACACAGCTCTTCACAGTTTTCACTACTAGAAAGGAATAGCTACTTCCGAATATCAGAATATGTTATTTTATTTACAACAAAGAGAAAAAAAATGGACAGAACAAAATGATGTTGGTTCACATACAACTTTACAATAATAAATACGCAGTGAATTTTATTTCAAACTACAACATCTATTTTAACAGCTATGATGTTCTCTTACTTGTTAAAGAAGGGGCACAGTGAATGAACAAGTAACAAAATCTGCCTTGTCCTTGCAGTCTCTGCTTCTTTGTAGAATTACAGATAGGTTTTAGTTTGCAGTACTTTCAAATCAGTGAATTAATAAGCCTTTACCTCACATTCCGGCATTCCAATAAAGTGACAGCCTTGATAAGCAGCCACTGCTTGTGTTAAAGCCAGAGGATCTGCCAGCCCTACAAAAAGGGATCAGATAAAAGCAGGTTAAAGTCAGTTTACTTTAGTTACTGTCTTTTTTTTTTTTCTTTNATTATGGCATTCACTAAGGTTCTCAACATCTTCGTGCTTTGCCACATGGATCATTCCACTAACTACATAAGCATAACAGAGCAACTGCAGATGAAAAGTAGGCTGTTTTTTAAACACTGCAAGGCGAACTATTTGGTTTTGGTACCCTAATGACCTTTCCTTCAAAAGAAAAAAAAAAAAACACGGGTATTTTAANGCCTTTACCTCACATTCCGGCATTCCAATAAAGTGACAGCCTTGATAAGCAGCCACTGCTTGTGTTAAAGCCAGAGGATCTGCCAGCCCTACAAAAAGGGATCAGATAAAAGCAGGTTAAAGTCAGTTTACTTTAGTTACTGTCTTTTTTTTTTTTCTTTCCTTTTTTCTTTTTTTCCTTTCTTTTTCCCCCTCCCTTATGTAAGATGGAAGGTTATCCATTGGACATTTCAAAGTTGCTTTATCAGATGTTGGAACTTCTGGTACAATACTTTGCAGTATGTAAGATATACTCCCTCCATCCACAGCCTTCCTTCTTCTGTCCACTCCCCAAAAGAAAGGTCTAAATCATAGGTACGACTTTCAGACTGAATCTGTTGCCACACAGTGGCAGCCTGAGCAGTAGCTGCCCGTGTACGATTCACTTATTTTTTGGAATTGAGAAAGAAATGGGGAAATATTGCTATATAGACATAGCTTCCCCGGATCTCAAAACTCTTCACCCATCACATATGTGCTAAAAGTGTTGCTGCATCTGTTACTTTGGATAAGTCAATCAAGATGCCTTACAACTAGGGAGCCAGCTACCAAATCTGAGGTTTGCAAGTCAGGGCAGGCATTCACCTTCCAGAGTCATTAAAAAAACCAGACATCTGTGAAATACACATTCTCTGTGACACAAATTTACTGGTGACCTATAATCACCAGAGTTTAAAAGAATCCATATTAATACACTGCCAAAACCTCACCTCAAAACTATTTGTTTCTCCTGCAATAGGTAATCATCACAATGACACCACATGTAAGTCTCTGCATACACAAAGTTTTTGTTGGATGTGGAGCATTTCAGTATTTTGTACCTATTTTGCATATACTAGTTTTGGGGTTGTTTTTTTTCCCCTCACACGCCACGGCAATTTTTGGAAACCAGAAGTCTGGCAGATCCTCGTGCGCCATAATATTCCAACATGAAATACTGCAAATACTGACCTATATCTTCACTTGCAAACCTCACCAGCCTCCTTGCCACATAAAGGGGATCCTCACCACCTTCAAGCATTCGAGCAAGCCAGTAAAGGGAAGCATTTTCATCCGAGCCTCTCATAGACTTATGCAGGGCAGAGATGCAATTGTAATGTTCTTCTCCTATTTAGAATGGGGGAGAAGAGATACGCAAAGCTGTTAGGAAGAAATTAAGAGAAATGCATTTAAGGGAACAGAATATATTTTACTAGATCACAGCAGGTAAACATAACCTGTTTTTTCAAGTTCTTTTTTATATATATATATGTGTGTGATTATGGCATTCACTAAGGTTCTCAACATCTTCGTGCTTTGCCACATGGATCATTCCACTAACTACATAAGCATAACAGAGCAACTGCAGATGAAAAGTAGGCTGTTTTTTAAACACTGCAAGGCGAACTATTTGGTTTTGGTACCCTAATGACCTTTCCTTCAAAAGAAAAAAAAAAAAACACGGGTATTTTAAGCAGTTAGGAAGATGACTCTATATAAATGTCTCCTAACTGACTAAGAGTAAAGTATGAGCACATACAACCACTGACCATTGCTTTTAGACAGGCATACAGCTCTGAGAAGACAACAAAAGAATCGGAGAAATCCAGTACTATACACTAGTGATGTTTTAGAAAAAGAAATTTCACATCAACTAAAACTTGAAAATAAAGTGTGCAGTAAATCAAACATGAGCTTGCTGTATTATACAGGGGAAAAAAGGAAACACTGCTGTGGGTATACAATGATGGCACATCACACAATTTGGAGGAAAAAGGATCGCAGCATGCAACCCTGGCAAACCCTGAAGAAATGCTGAGTTCAGTTGTGGACACCCGCACTACTGGAAGGACCCTGAAAACTGTAAACAGCTGAAACAAAAAACTGACAAACAAAACCTGAAATGCCAGACTGCTAAATAAGGAATGGGAATAATGAATGAATTAAAAGGAGCTTTTTTTTTTAACATTAAAGTTTAATATAAGATTAGATACAGACTCCAAGGAGAAACAAAACCATTCCACAGGTCTTTCAGGGCTACAGTTAAAAATAGAGGGACAACATTATGAACACTCAATTAAACCCTCCCTACCTGCAATTTTTCTCTGTGCTGCTGGTTTTGATTCTTACGCATTTCTTTTAATCAAACTTGTAAGAGTATTTTGCTGCAATATTGTTGTTAAACTTTCCACATAATCTGTCGTCTTTGTTTTTTAAAGTGCCTGGCATTTCTCGGCTCACGAATAAGTATGTATCATAAAGGCAACTGGCTGCATGCACAGCCATCTGTTATTATTTCTCTTCTTCCTATGGCTAAAAGGATCTACAACCCAAGGGCCGTATCAGAACACATCACTGTCACTTGTAGGCCCTGCAAAATAAAAGGCTGCACGCATGAGTTTGAAAACCAAAGCCCCCATACCCCTGTAATTGCTCCTTTCATAGCCAGCAAGACCTCCACCTCCCAGGTCAGAAACTGGGTCCATCTTCCTGCGCTGCCGCTCACGCTGCAGCATGGTTCTGTGGGGAATTCAATACACGCACTGCTGGCGTATGCAGGCTGGCAGAGAGCTATTTTTGCTAAGACTCCACACAAAGAGCCCTGTGGTATGCAGTCATTACTCATGCCAACACAAACAGTGTGTCCATGCTCCGTCATAACACTTGAGTTAGTAGCAATAAACCTAAGCAGCTGAACTTGCATCGTCCTCTTGGACTCTTAAGAGCAAGGAAGATGGCCTTTCAACGTCTCCAGAAGTTGCACTCGCCCAGATTTTTTTGCGGCAGTGCTTTTATACACCGTTTGGGCCACTGTAAAGTGTCATACCTGGGGCTTCCAGCTGGAGAGGCAAAAGGAATCCAGCGGACAGGTTGGGACTAGAGATACATACCTGCAGGGGACTTCAGAGTACGCAGGCTGAGAAAGGGGACAGTTTTCTCCCTCTATCTCCTTCCTCACGAAGTTAAGTGTTAGTGACTGAGTCATCAACATACAGACAATATGTATATATTATTATACACCAGACCTGGACTTCTTCAGAAAAACTGTGCAGTTGTACTTTAAATACAGTTTCAATTAAAGGCAAAATACAGTTACATGCATTGGACAAAGAGGTTTTATGTTTCTTTTTAAAAAATACAGTTTATATATATTCTATGTGAGATACCAGAAGCAGTTTAAAAAAATTCAACAGAACTTTTTACAGACCTTTACTTATTAGCTCTGTCCCTCAGGCTGGTTAGTCAACATATAGATTTTGGCCTTAATTCAGTTGAGAGACAGACACATGCCAACTTATCTATCACTGCTGTTCTGCATCCTGGATGCCTCTTGAAATCAAAACTCTGAGAGTTTTTGGAATCAAAATACATTTGCTTTACGCAGTTCCCACACAGGCAAATACCTTTCCAAAGAGAAAGAAGATACTACACAAGTGGCTTTGTAGACAACAGGATTTTCTAGTGTCTAATGTATACAGATGCATAAATCTTTTTGATTTATGCTCCTAAATTGCTTTATGTGGTCATGAAGAGTTTTCCAGCTATTTAAGATGCTGATTTATCTTAAGTCTTATTGGTGGAAGACAGGGAAAAGGCTTCGTTCACTGAACATAATTAATATCTGCATTCTTAGGCAATCCCCATTTATAAGGTAGCGACCAGAAGTAAAACCACAGTCCCCATCTCACATTATTTTCTGTCTTAGCCAAAGGTAAACATCAACTGCTCATCAATAAAGGACAGAAGAAAGCCTTGGATGAGAGACTAGAGCAACAGCATGAATAAGAAGACTTCTCATTCTGGTCAAGCAGAAAAAAGTCAAGCTGGCAAAAAACATTATGGTGTGAGACACCTTCTCTTTCCTCCTCCATAGAAGAGGAAGAACTGTGTTCCAGATTACAGAGTAAATTAACTTCAGCTTAACACATTCCCAGTCTTTACCAGAACTGAAGTTATGTTACCACATAGACAACGAGACAAAATCCTGCAATTATTCTGATAATTTATCTTTGGTATTTGCTATTAAATCAGCGTTAGCAGAGAGACACAATACATAACAGGAAGAAGAGACAGTACAACTCTATCTTAAAAAAAAAGAAAAAAAATTAAAAAATCTATTTGTTGTCCATCTGCAGTTAAACCTTAATTAATTTGGTTGCTGCACCATTTTCTCCAAAAAACAAAATTTTAAAAGCTGCAATTAAAAGCTAAAATATGACTAAATAGTTTGTTTCCTCTCACACTGAAAGGGCTGCAGGCAGCTGCTGGCAGTGAAATCTGACTAGAGCTATTTCTTTGTCCTTCCAGCTGAAATGCACAGATTATCTGAACAGAGATCTTGTCTTTACATGTCTGCACACAGATCAGAACAATAGCCTAATTACTGGATTATGAATATTTTCCTTTCTAGACTACTTGGTGAAAGTATATAAAAGAATGCCCAACTACATATACTTGGCAAATTTTGCTGAAGGTGACAAAAATTAATAATTATGTAAAATCAAAATTCCACTTTTACACAATTGACTGAACACTAATCAATTACTTGGTGCTTTCTACATGAACACACTACACTCAAATGCATGCTGCTGCTACCATGATTAGACAGCATCATGTCCCTCCACTTTATAAGTTTGAAGCGCTTTTTAGAGGACTGTAGATTCCACAACAACTGTGATTCAAAATGTATTAGCTAAAACATGCTACTGAAGTATCTATCCAGAAGGCCATTGTACATTTAAGGACAAACAGCTATCTCTACTATGGACAAAAGTGGTCAACCGAGACACAGACTACTCCACAGAAGAGAGAAATTTTTAAAAGGCATGTACTTGGGCAACCTGCTACCGTGACAGTATCTGTGGCAAGCTCTTTGGCATTCGTACAATCAAGAAAAACAGAATTTTCACTGCTTTCACCCCTCTCTGAAAATCTCTGACAAAAAAGACCCTACACAGAGCTCAAAGGATTTCTGTCACAGAGAAGGGGCTGACACGTGCTACCTAGACTTGACACAAGCCTCAGGAAGAGGCACTCTGTGCCATCTCTAACAGAGCAACAGGCGTAGGAGAGCTGACAGCAACGGACACAGCCAAGAGTTCTGTGTGACAGTGGCCACAAGGCGACAGCAGATACACAAGGGACCAACATAGTGCAAGAAACTCACATCAGTAAACTGGTCAGATTTTCCGCTTCCTCCTAATCGTGACTTCTTCCTGCCACAGACCGCATAAAGTTTTTCTTCTTCTTCCCCCTGCCACCCTCAACATCTCAGCTGCCATCATATCAATATCTGCCCAGCTGACTTTTTCCTGACAATGAGCCATCATTTCCTCTTTGTAGCAAGAAGGCTGCAAGCAGGCTTATACATTACAAAATTACAAACAACCGTGAGAATTCTCTCATCACAGGTTTTGAGTACTGACAGTTAATTGAGCATATCAGATACAGTGGCAAAAAAAAAATGTTTGATACTATACTAGACGGTGATTCAAGTATTACTGAGAACTAGCATATGTGTTCCAGGGGATTCACCTGATCTCTAATACTCACTCTCTGATTTTTAACCCTCTCACATAAAACGGTATAGCGGCCAAATATTGTGATGCCTAACATTGCCAAGTCACAAATTTAGCAAGAGTGGTTATCACATTAGGAAGCCTTAAATGCAATTAGATTTATGTGACCTGCTCTAAGCAAGCTACAAAATTCATTACCTTAAAATGCAACTCTAAAAATAAAGCAAACTGCTCATGCTTTCACATAACATATTGTTGCGAACGTGAGCATTTCCAAGACTTTCAAAGGAGTAAAAGTGCAATGGAATATTTCCAATCTCCCACGAACAAACCTCCTCATCAAAATACTTCTCTCTCTTTACATTGAAATCCTCTTAGAAGACAACGTTCTAAAAATCTTAAAGAACAAATAACTTCACCACACAGCTGTTCGCAGGGCAGCAAATACGTCTCTCGGCTAACCTACGCTTCCTAAGCGGTAAGAGGAAATCCTGCTTAGAAGAAATTTCTGGGTGAGCCTGCTACACTGCAAAGGAAAAGTAATTTTTAGGCCAAATTTCAGTCCAATCATTGTTTCACCAGAGCAACTGGTATGGAAGTGGGAGAAGAAACAGAAATTATAGAGGCTATCATCTCTTGAGAATGCTGCATCTCAGAAACTCTATCAGGTACTCACCAGCACGGTCATACAGGATGTGAGATCGCTGTAGCCCTTCCTTTACATGCTCTTCTGTGATCAGAATGCCATCTGCAGAGCTACCTTTGGTAACATTCAAAGGAGTGGTCTTCCCCACTGCTAATCTGGCCTGAACTGCTAACTGGAGCCCATTCAGTCCAGTCCTTGCATCACCGTCGCAAAGGTAGGCTAGAGTATTTAGAGCTTTCTCCTCTATGTACACCGGGAATCTGCAACAGAATTACCATACGCTGTTAGCCCCCATCACGCTCCTCTCCTTGTGTATTATGCTAGAGATGGCATTTGTTTACAAAGTCTGGAAGGCAGCTGGGTTTAAGTGTTGTTCTTAACTCATTCTGTCATGATTAAGCATTGCAGAGCCTGGGAGAACACTGTGGGACCCGACCCCTCCTCCTCCTGCCCCAATGCATGTTAAATACAATTGCACATGAGCTCTCATCTTAACCCCCTTATTTTTCCTCATCTCATAAAGTTCAATGGAAACTAGAGTTAAGGTTATGCCAGAGTACAATTCTGGCACAGCCAGTTGAACTTTACGAGGTTTTACTCCATCAGCGTTTCATAGCTAGCACTTCAAACTCCTTGTGGAAGGACAATGAAAAGGTAGGAAGCTATCCAAACGCACAGGAGAGAATATTGTGAGGTATAAAGTAATTAGCATGAGGTTTTAAACTAACTACCAACAGTAAGGCCTGCTATCAGATGTTCTTTTAAAAGCAACAATTGGAAGGACTGTTCACATTGTAAAGCATATATGCATCCTACATACCTTTTTTTTTAAAAAAAAAATTTTAACATGTATTACAACTTAGTTACTTGGGTACATAAAATATCTTACTAGAAGGAAAAGGCATCCCAGTGCATGCAGGTCACTGTTCTTGTAATCTACCACTCCAAGTGTGCCAGGACTACACAAACACATGAAAAAGGCCAAACTCCAGTGAAAACACAATCTAAATGAACACGATGGGAAGATTTGAGAAATGCAGCAACAGATCTGCTGAGATACCATAGCGGGTCTATGAAAAATCTGGGAAAGTAACAAAGTCCTCCAGCTCTTTCTCCAGGCTTTCATCTGAGGGGCTGCAGTCCTCACTCTCAGAGCACATGCAAACCAACTCACCTCTGCATATTTCATGTGCATAATGTTGAGGATTCGACCCTCAAACTTCAGTTATGTAGACAAGGTAGCAGCTAAGGTGTTTGCCAGGCAGGGGGTAACACTGATTTGATTTGGAAACAGCAGCTAGTGGAGTTAAAGCATGGCACAAGTAATGGCCCTAATTTAGCCATTTCTAGTAACTGGACTGAAAATCAAGAATGCCATGTATCAGTGGGGATTAATGCACAGAGCTTGGCGTGAGAGGCAATTTCTTAGGAAGCCCTTGCGTGCCAAATAATTAAGGATTCGCAGCAGCCCTGCACTTCATTCTCCAGAAAGATTTATTACTGTTATTACCAATGGTATACAAAAAGGCAATGCCAGGGTTCCCAGACACACATATCCCCTAATCTTCATTATTTGCTGCCTCTTCCTCCTTGCAAATCCACTTTGCACTTGTTACACAAAAGAAAAAGACAGTAGGTGCTGGAAAAACTTCAAAGTCAGTATTTGAGCCCTCTCATGCCCACATGTGAGAGGGAAAAGCTTGTAGAGCTGCAATCTGTGGATTAATCCACAGCACTGCAAGTGAAAGCTGACAAATGTCTTCTAGGGCCTTAACCCATGCTGCAGAGAGCAGGCAGCAGGAATCACAGCTTGTGGGAAAAATATCTATCTATATACACGTGCATCTTGTCATATTTTTATTTCCATCTCCTGATTTCTCATGTATTGAATAAAGCTAGAAAACAAAAATTAACATGCACACACAGTGGAACTCCAAAATAACTGCACTTTCTCCAAGGTGTTTCAAACACCTTCTTCATGTTTGAATGGGGAAGCAGAAGAATATAACAGCACAGGGACTTAGTCAAGTATCTCATGCATCAAATTCCTTTAGAATCAGGGAGCAGTGTTCACCCTTCAGCACTACAGATGGGAACCAGATTTTTCTACATGCAATGAAAGAAGCCAGCAAAGAAAGCAAAAGCTATTTTAAAAAACCCAACAGGCACCACAGACAGATGTCCTGCTGCTAATACCTCCATCAACAGGGAACAAAAAACAAATACGCTGCACACTGAGCAAACACTTTGGATACACCAGCATGACAGACTGAAGAGAAGGTTTCACCTGCAAGGACTAAGCTCTTTGCCTGCTGTTGAACACCATAAGCTTGAGGCTTCCTCACACCGATACCCGCAACTGTACTCAGCAACTGCAAACGGAGGGGAAGTGTTGAGAGCACTAAAAGGCAGGTACTATGCTTGCAAGAAGCTAAGAACAGTCTGTCCCAAACACAGTTGAAGCCTCAGAGCACTTTTGCCATTTATTTGCTAATTCGAAGCTGGGCAAGAAAGCTGAGTTGTATTCCTGTCTCTTCAGTTTCACATGCCCTGTTGACTCAACACAAGCAATTAGTATTACAGGAATTGAAACAAATATGCACAAGGAAGTACAGAAAATCTGGTTATAAGCAAAGGTCTTGTCCACTTTCATGGCAAAATCCAAGTTACAACATATTGGTAACAGAAATTCTGCTCCAAATAATGTATTATGTGTTAGGCTGATCCAGTCCGTATCTACAACAATAGCACGACATACAGGACAGGATAAAGAACACAAATAAACACAGGAAATTTCCACATACAAGCTGTTTACACAGCATATTGATCACAATCACTAATTGGAAATAACACAATGCTTCCCTGTTCCATAATCGCAGCTCCATTCACACTCAATATTTCAATATAGTAACATTTTGTACTCAGAATAACTGAATGCAGCTATTTTTTTCTGAGGAATTAAAATCTTAAATTCCATTTTTTGATGACTTAACCTCACTAGGCAGCAGCCTAATTTCAAAATCAGGACGACAATCATTTCAATACCTTCGCTTCCAAAAGACACTCGCTGTATTCTACATTTTTAAGCCCATCCTGTCTTCAGAAGCTCAAGTGCCCTACAGCCTTCCACTTTACCTGACCTCTGCATAACCTAGAACTGCAAGGCAAAATAACTCCCATGCTTTCTGACCTCTTCCAAAGTTCCTGATCCTCTCGCAGATGGGTAATCTTGTGTTTTTTTCACCTTCCAGAATTAACACAGAACACCCACAGGATGCCAATGCTCAATGTTGGTACCTTGTAACTGATGATACTTGGAGACAAAAACATAAACAAGCCAAAAGGGACGCCCCGGGATCCATCACTCACTGAGCTGAAGGTGATATACTAGCTTAAGGAATGGAAAACTACCGCTACAGGATAATAAATCCTTCTTCCAATTCCTCCTGATCTCCACACCCTCAAGACAGTTTGTGCCAAGAACCAACATGAAACCTACGATGAACCACCCATAAAACCTGGGCAACACTGCAGCATTTGATCCAATGACAAGAGGGTGTAAGCAGTATCAGAGAGTAAATATAAGGAAGTCCAAGCAAGAAGAACCTGTATGATGAAAGATTTAAAAATAATTGAGCAGAACGTGAGATAAAGTACCCATTGCTTCTTTCACAAATAAATCGGTACTTTCTTACTTTCTCAGTGCAATTATTCTCACCACACTCACCCCTTGACAGACTGCAACACTTTTACAGGCAAATACAGTTCTTCATCTGAAATACTGCAGTATGATATGCATTGCTCATTGCCTTACAGCGCTGTCTTTGGATGTTGCCTATCATCCCAGCGACTCTACTTCCTGACAGGAAATTGGATGGATGTTCCAAAAAGGGAGTAAATTTCCAAAAGGCATTGAACACTGAAGACCCAAAGGAAGCTCATCTTCAACACTGTGATTTACAAACCAGTGAATTCAAAACCTGTCAGTACTTGTAATACAGCCACTAACAAGCTGAAATGCTTGCCAACAGGAAACTGGGGATCCTTTCATTTCTCTCAGCTGTGCGCCTTCTGTGCTATCTAACTACAAATATATTAAGCCACCATCCAGTTTTCTGCCTGACCTCAATTACAGATACCACCCTGAAGGCAGCACTTGAATAATAAAAATAAAAGCCGAGAAAAGAAGAATTTTATTTCCTCCATCACTGAAACAGTACAAGTGTAGTGTATCAGTGTATACTTGGAACAGTTATGCTACTGCTGAGACAGCATAAACTGCAGAAAGCGCAAGCAAAGTTTCAGCAATATAAAGCATCTTTAACATTGACTTCTCCTTACTTTCCTTCTTCATGAGTATGTTTCATCCTTTCATATTCCCCCATCTTTCAGCTTAATTTACTGCAGGCTTTAAGAGGCATAATTTGATGGCAGTAAAGTTGATGAAAATGTAACACGAAACATATCTTATCCTAAAGAAATCTAGTAACTAATATTAAAAACTGTCAAAGAAGTTATGAGTGTGATGATAGAACAAAGAAAAAGATACCAAAGTAGGTAACACCTCCTGCTAGTTCTATTTCAGTTTGACAGCAAGAAAAGGCCACAGTGGGATGAAAGAGAAGCCAGGTGACCTAACCTTATCAGAAACCTGCAGCAATGGTGGAAGCAAGATAGGAAAAAGCCATCAAGAAAATTTAAGGAAACATTTGGGTAGAGCACACCTTCCTTTTGATGACCGCTGTACGTGCATGGTGTGCAGAGATGATGAAACCTATTGAATCACTCGGTGATGGCTGCATTCTCGTTGAGCACAGAAGATGCCTGTAGAGACTAAGGAAGACTCACCCTCACCTTATCCCTCAAGGTAATAGGAAAGACCACAAAGAATCATCCTTCTCTTCAAAATCTCATCTAGGTCAGCCATCATGCCAGACAAGTGATGCAATACCAAGACCAACTGAGAAACTGAGGCCAAGCAGCACATGCAGGACTTCATAATATACCTCTGTGGTCTGGGAAGGGAGACTCACATGGGAAATGAAATCCAAAATTCAATATACACATCTCTTGTGCCTTCTGGCTAGATCTCTGCAGCATTTGCAAGGTGGGCACGCCCTACATTCGGGGACATGCTGCCTTACAGCTCCTTTTTCAGCTCTGGAACAAAGGTGAGCACAATGAACAACCAATTCAACTGTAATTGGTGACTCTCAGTTATTCCTCAGGACAGCATGAACACTGTTACCTGTCTGCATCTAATGACAGCCCTGCTCCATAGAGGCAGGGAGGTGAAGACGTAAAAGACAAGGCACAGCTGCTCCTGTAGAGCAGTAGGTAGGGAGGAAATGAAGGAGCAGAAACGGTATGAACAGTGAAGCAAGAAGGAATTAACAAGGAGACCAAAACCAGAACCACGGTAAGGGGCAGGATGGCTTATAAAAAGTCAAACTCATCAGCAACAGTATGTGTCAACTACAGACCAGAACCAGAGAGCTGCAGGAAAGACAAGAAAGACTTAACACACAATTGCAACAAACATTCCTAAATTCTGAACCCAATTTTTATTGCTTGGTTGCCATGTTAGCCATTGGAGTGGGGCCCTCTCTCCCCATGGACAGATTTCTGAAACTGTGCAAGTCTGACAGTCTGCCTGCCAGACTTCTTTCAGTTTGATAAAGCACCACACTGCACTGTTTAAATCATCCACAGCTAATGGAAGGTTACAGATACAGAGAGTCCAGCGAAACCCAAACCCAAACAACTGCAGCTGAAACTATGCCTTGTACTTTAATCCTGAACAGAAAGGAAAGTCTCCAAACCACAGTCAGGGTGTAGCTGCGACCACAGCTGTGCCATTGCATTAAGGCTGACATGCAGAACTGCCCTTCTACAATTCACGTTACTACAATATGCAAGAGCTACAAATGATGAGGCAGGGTACCCTAAAAATGAAAAGGGAATAGCTTTCCTTCTCTGCCCTGACCTCAGCATTCAGGTTAGTGATTCTTAGTGCTTACATTCTGTGAGAAAGCTGAAGGACAAAGTGGATTCCCTCTCATTTATTTCATACAGAGCGCCTGCCCAATTACCACCACGTCAATACACTGTAAATCACTAGGAGTACAGAAAAGCTTCAACACGACGGAACTGTAATAACTTGCATGAACGTAGTGCAGTACCAAGCATTACTCTTATTTGCCTGCTAGTCATCGCAGAAGGCAGTTAACATCCCTTAGAGACAAATTTGGACCTCCTTTTTTCCAAAACTCTCCCAAATGTTTAACATGACTCCATCTGGCTTGGACAACAAGGAGCAGAGAAAAACGAAGTCTTTCTTTCTTAAAACAATTTATTAACACCTCACAACAGCCCCTTCTCCCCACAGGATACCGTAAATGACACCACAGTACTTATCCTGCAACTAAAGAACAATAGTATCCTCCCTGATCTTATTAAAGAAAGTTTTCAGAAAACACCACACTTTTGTCTGGCACTTCCAAATTAATTTAGGAGGGGATGCCCCATCCACCACCTAATGGTAACATGATGCTTTTACAACCAGCAGCAACAAATAACACACATTAGGACATGACAAAGACCCAGATGCAGGCTTCCACAGCAAAACCTCAGCAGCACAACAGATTTAAATATCCTGGGATGGTGAGTCAGGAGCTACGGATCCAAGTATAAAACTCTCTCTCCTAATCCAGACAGTGAGATTATGTTTTGGATAGAGAGAGCCAGTGCTTTGAATTCTCTCTCTCTCTCCTGTCACCCCCCGCCCCTGCCATATGCTGCCACTTCTTTTCTTTACTATCAGAAGTGTCTAGGGTTTCTCTTCCCACCCACCAACTGCTTCATTCTCTCCCTGGCAGGCAGTCAATTCCTCAGGCTATGTGCGTTAACACCCTGCAGCCCATAAAGTACTCACTCTGCGCTCTCGCTGCTGCTGCCAGTCGCAGAGCTGCCCTCCTGGTCACCCTGGCCCAAAACCTGGACCCCTAAAGACCTGACGGCCCGCATCAGAATTGCCTCCATCGCTTCAACAGAGAGCTTCTCCAGGACGATCACCCGGCATCGGCTCAGAAGAGCGGCGTTGACTTGGAAGGAAGGGTTTTCTGTGGTCGCTCCTATCAGGGTCACCGTCCCGCACTCGACGTGAGGAAGGAAAGTGTCCTGAGGATGGGAGGGAAGCAGAAAAAGCTGATCTCGATCAATGACAACCTGAAACAGCCCATGTGAGTAGGCTATGTTTTTTGTGTCTTGTGAGTCTTTGTGTTCCCTGTCGATATGACAAATAACCTCACTGACAAGGCAGCTCATCTGCTCAGCTATCTAAATGATTTAATTGCACACACATGGCACGTTATGGACTGTTCACCCTTAATAACTTGTGCTTGCACTGAGAATGACCCTACCAGCTGAAAAGAAACAGTGTCAAAAATCAGCAGATTTTTAGTTTATTTAACTGACTTTGGTTTATTGCTTGGCAAACATAACATATCATGAAATTGATTTATCAACTACAACAAACAGCGAGGCTACTTCTAAATAGTCTTTGAATCAATCTTTAGGGCTACAGTTCCCTAGATAATTCTACAGGATGGCTCAGAAAACTATAGGAAGACTGGAATAAGATTTGATATATAAACTGCAACCTGTAGTACAGAATCCAAGCCTTCATTGGTATGTCTAAGGTCTCTCTTTTTTTTAATGGTACTATGGTCTTTTCTTGCATAGAAGAGGGGACAGCACTAAACCAAACACACACCCTAGGCACATCCACATTCCAGACCTTTTTGAAGGTAATGCAGAATGCTACCCCCAAGGAGGAGGCTGAAATGAAGATATGTATGGCAAACATTACTAACATGTCTTTGCAAAAATAAAATTTCAGAAAAATGTCATATAAAGCCTGGCATATAAGTCAACAATAAGTATAGCTCAGACTTTTATTTAAATTGAATGGAAGTTAGTTATGGAATTTAATTTTTATGTTTCTCCCTAATTCGTCTACTAAAAACATTAACATTAAAATCAAAAGCCCAAAGGAAGCTATCATCTTAAGGCAAAGTGTGAAATTTTACAGAAGTGCTGACAAAGGCCTTTTTCCAAAAAGCAGCATAGTACAGTACCTGCTGAGATTTATTGAAACGATGGATCTCATCAATAAAGAGGATGGTTTTTCTCTTGAAGAGTCTTTTTTCATTCTGGGCTTGGCTGATGACATCTCGAACATCATTTGTCTTGGCACTTGTGGCCGACAGTGTCACAAACCTCGTGCCATTCTTTTTGCTGCTGTTGGCTATGATGTGTGCCAGCGTAGTCTGAAACAGCAATAGGAGAAAGCTTTGTAAAAATCGTTTTGGACCCAGAAAGTACTCATTTGAAGGAAATATGTAAAGAACAAAGCTGTATGTTCTGGACATAGGGACAGTGTTGACAGTTTACAGAGTAAGGTATTTTAGTTCATGCTATTCTAGCACACAGAAGACTTAAAAACTTCCTGCTAGAGGTAGCTGCCAATTCCACCGCTGCATTTCTAATGCCTGCACTTTTACATACCAGACCTATTCAGTCGCAATACTGAAAAGGCCAGCAATGACAGCTGTCTCCTTTACCACGGAAGAACTCTTCGCCAAATACATTTCTGTCACAGAAGACGGGCTGACTGCAATTTGTTGTGCAGCTATTTTGTAGAGTATGTTAATGGATAAAGAACTATACTACCTCATGACACCTGCAGGAGAGTTTACAGTACAACCACATTTAAGAAATGAAAACCTACAATGTTGTTAATTAAAGCCTTTTCTATTTCCACTGCACATAAAAATTAAATTAATCAGAAAGCAAGTTCTCTACAAAAGCATGAGAATGTTAGTACTGAAAAATTATATGTATACTTCAGAAAATGTAACTCTTTAAATCTGAATAGTCAACAGGAATCAAATGCTGGCCCAGGGAAGTAAAAGACAGCTGACTGAACAAACTGTTGGCTGATTTTAGTAAGCAGCTATGTTGGTTTTCTTTCCTTATAGCCAACTCCTTCAAATCAGAATTTATTTATAGGGAATTTCTCTGGCCCTACCAAAGCACAGAAGCAACCTCTGGTACTACCTCCCAGGCAGATTCACTACAGCTGAACAAATTACAGGCATTATTTTCAGACTTCCCTTCACAACCCTTGGTAAAGACCAGTGTTTTTGCATGTCCAAAGCAGAGTGTATCTCTGTTTGAAAGTACTGCTAGAGTAAAACTGGTGATTCTTCCATCGAGCTCACTCTTCTGTTAAAGAAGGAGCCCACGGAGCCTGAAGACAGAAGAACCTCAGAAGATGAGGAGCAGGACAGGTGCTGACAAAACCACTTCAGAAGATATTCCAAGTACTGAGGTTAAAGCAGCAGCTGCTGCCAACCTGATCCTCTTGCAGGGAGGCTACAGAAGCAATCACCCACCACACAGCTACCAGTGGTGTTGGCAGGACCTCTTTCACTGCCCTAACAGCACTGTTCTATCTCTTTAATGGATCTCCTTGTCCCTGAAATGGCAGCCAGCCCAAGATGGGAAAGGGGAGGCTAAGCAGGAGGATGTATCACTATTTATTCTTGCTTTAGTTTTAGTAAGGGCTTCCTGATTGCTTTCAGGTGTCATTCATTTCATGTCCTGATACAAGACTCTCAGCCCACGTCAGATCCTCTCTGACCCCGTGGAGCAAAAAGCACCAGACCCTACTCTCATATTGCTGCAGAAGACAAGACTGGAAAGACATGCTGGGAAGTGCTTGCAGCAAAGCCTACAGAAATCAGGAAAGTCTGAGAAACCAAAAAACAAAAGCAAAACTATTTTTGAAACTAAGCTGACAAAATAAAACCAAAGTTGGTGTTTCCTTACAAAGCGGCTTTGGTTCAGAATGTACCTTCCGAATATGTATCCGTGCCTTAAAAATCACTGAAAGCATGGAAACCCCCAATATATCAAATCTGAGGATGAAAAAGGAAAAATGTACCTCTTCCTCTTCTAAAAGTGGGGGTGAGGGGGAGATCAAGTGGCTATTCTTCTTGCAACTCCACTTGAACTGGTAGCTCATACAGCATCCTGCCTGTCATTCACCAGGTCACTGACAGTTTTGTTGCTTAAAGAAAAGCAGCGAGGAATTGTTTTTAAAGACATGCAGAGCAGTCCATATTTCTATCCCTAATTTAGGAAAAAAAAAAAAAAATTACAGAGAGATTTGTTTGAAAGTTACTACTAGACCAAGAATCTAAGACCAAGAATCTACTTGAAACTGCTGCGCAGCTTTCAGCCAGCATGTACACCTCCTGCTCTGCCAACTTCTGGGTCAACAAAGGTTATAATAAGAATAACAAACATTGCCTTTCAAAAGCAGTGCTCGACAGGGATAGACATGTTCATGGCCTCTTCCTTCTGTTCTGCACAATCAATCATTTAGCAAGTCAAACTGCCCATCATGTGTAGGCTGAACTTTCACCATTACTCTGAAAGCCTCTTATTTTCCATGAGCTCAATTTTTTTTATGCTGCTGCTTCTCCTACCACCTCAAGCAAAAGTCAGTAACATGCTATACTGTTTTCTCACTCTGTTACTATCAGGTTACAACCTAGGGAACATATAACCCAGTGGAGACTTAAGCTGGATAGCCTAAGTATGAAGGCACTAGCACAGAAGAACTGCAACTAGTATGCTAAACCCGTAGTTTCTCTCACTAAATTCAGGGGCAATGTATTTGAGAGATAAGAAGAAAATTAAAAATCTGATATGGAATAAGCCAGAAGAAAACACACTGAATATCCTTTGTGATATGACATAAATTTTGAAGTAGGTTTGATTGTTACAGTAGAAAAAAAGTCTTTTAAAATAGTGACAACTGATATTGCAATTTAATACAAATGAATATGCCCATATCAGAACCAGCATAACAAGCAGGAAGAGGAAATCTGAAGAAGCTGATATTCTGCTCCTTTTATTATACAGGTGTTTCTTCTTTAGATCATGTTTTTTCCTTATGGGGAGGAGCACAAGTATTGTTTCCCATAAATTAAGTGGTATTTACATCAATGAGAAGCGATTCTGCAAACTAACCTTTTGTTAACTTCACTAAACATTATACCTTACAAAGCTCACAGTGTAATATCCTTGCCCCCTCCAGAAATCATTCTCAGTTCTCTTCCATTATTCCACCAAACTGTCCAAACTCACACCTATCATCTCAAGTTTTATGCGGAAAATTGCAAGACCTTACTGACTTAACTGTTTAGACAGGCTAAAGAAGTGCCATCATAAGGAGCCATCCCGAAACGTGGAAATATATCCACCAAGAAACTCATGAACCATTAGTCACCAATGAAGAACACTTTCAACTTGAGCCTGTGGGCACTTATTTCCAGATCCATTACACACAGAACAAACACTTAACTACCAAAACTCTCCTCCACCATCCTGCAAATTTCTTCATGTCAGCCCAAATGAGATTATCTTTTCCCAAAGGCTGCAACCACCCAAGATTTACAAAAACCCACCAACCAAACAATAAAATAGCTAAATAAGCCCACTCCCAGCAACTATACTACCATTTCTTCCAGGCTTTGATGAAAGTTATGGATGAAATAGAAGTAACCTACAAAGTGTGCTTGGCTCTACACACCTCTTCGCTGTCAGAGCAAAAAAGTCACTCAGATTTGCTGTTTTGGTTAGTTGGATGTTTGTACTCGGAGACAAGAATCTTCTGTATATCCACAAGTTTCCTTGACTGGGCAGCTCTGAGTGTAACCTATTTCCCTATTCTCTGCACTGCCCCTAGTCAGTGCAACCTCACAGGCACAGCTGGAAGAAAATAGTAAAAGGCAAGTAAAAATTAAGTCTGTCCTATCGATGCTGATGTTCAATGACTAACATTACCTGCTTAGAAGGTGGTCTTTTCATTTTTTGCCCCTCTTTACCAGGCCATTAAACTATGCCCACTGCATTAGCCCACCAAAGCCCTTTCCAGGAATAAAGAGTGGTACTGCCTAGCTTGCTTCAGAAAGTGGAATTGAAAAAATTGGGAAGAGGTTAGTCAGATCACAGTCAAGAAGACTCCAGCCAAGAAGTTGACTCTGAAACCTAAGGTCATTCTTAACCTCATTCTTGTGGAATATCAGGTAGACCTTGTTTAGGCATCTGCCTATGGTTGCCTGTTCATGGAGACTTTCCTCATTCATTCTTAAATTGCATAAATTTAGCAAAACAGCCATTGTAGATGTCAGTCACAGAACACACATGGTCTCTCAGGTTACATCTATATTGTGTTCTGCAGTCATGGCAGAGAGCTTCTGCAAGGTGTGCAGAGCAGCTCACAGTCATTCTGTTCCAGCTTCACAGCCCTCTTCACCCCTCACTCGCTCTTCAATGAGCAGTTGACATTCATACTACATTTTAGGGGAGCACACTGGTGCAAGAGCTCTCCTTGTACCTGGGTGGGCCCTTCCAACACATGTGCTTCTCCCAACAAGTCTGGAAGGCTATATGGTCCACTAGGCCGTGTTTAGGTAACAAAAACATACCTGGCACAGATCTGCATTAATGTAGAGACTGCAGCAGGGCATGAATTATTCCTGAGCAGGGATAATCTAGCTGGCATCTAGGCTTCCCCATCAAGTCCCTTTGCTGGTTTGTTCCAGAGCAAAACACAGTGTGAATTATGTTTGCAGCAGGGATGACAGAAGACTGACAACCTAGTGCAAAACACAAGCCCAACAGCCTAGCTACATTTATAGACTTGCAGGATCTAAACTACGTCCTGAACATTCAGAGTTCTGAACTGGCATCCTGCTTTTTTCCGCTGCCCTCTGACCAAGACTTTCCCTGTATTTTTGCCTCTTCATTCTGGCCAGGATTTCCTTATCTTTGCTTACACGATGTTGCCATCAACAGCCTCTCCTCACCCTCAACCCTCCCTTTGAGAGCAGTAGGGCCCTACTGTGGTTGACAAGCAGTCAGGAAAGGCCACACTCAGTTTCACTGATCTGAGTGAGACACCAAGAGTGCCAGCATCCTTGGATACTAGCCAGGTGAGCAGTTCCCTGGGATACAGCTTAAAAAGCTGGGGTCTGTGCTACCCAACACTGCTGAGCTAACCCCAAGCTACCACACTGCATCACAAGAGAGGAGCCAGGCTGTGTCTAAAGGAAACTGGCAAGATAGCAGATGAACATGGCCCAGGGACACTGTCTACAGAGATAAAGGCAATCAAAAGCGGCAGCAGTTGGCATGTGTGTAAGGGCAGATGCTATTCTTACCCATCTTGTTTGGTTCCTCACACCCCAAATAGCCCACTGTGAGACTACTGGAGGAGTAAGGTGTCACTGAACAACAGCCACAGCATGTGGTTTATAGCACTTCCAGAATCCAAGTCCGTCCGACCAAGCATAAACAGAGGCAAGGTCATTGCAGAATGTTTACTGAAATGGAGCTGTGCCTCCATTTGCCGCATCCAGATTTGTCTCCTGATATTCCTTCTGCTTTACAAATACAATTGTATTTTCTCTTCCAGTTTCCACTTCCTAGAGAGCTACCCGAAGTTATTCCTGATTTAGATTGTTATAAGCAAAATCAAACACACTGTATTCGAAGACTTCTCCCAGGCAACTGCAAAGATAAACTAATTTTTGAGAGTTTTTCTGGACTTTCACTCTACTGTAGAAGACATCATGCATTTTCAGATAAAAATCTCATGGTAATCAAAAGAACTCGTTACCTGAAATGGCTCAAATCAGGCCCCAAGCCATATGAATAACAGATGCGATACACTCAAGTAATCAAATAGCCACTTAAGTAATCATTTGAATTAGCAAAATAGAAAATGCTGGAGGGAAGGGAGGATAAATATGCAGGGAGCAAAATATTAAGTTGGACTTGCTGTCTGTGTTTCAATGTGCCACATAGCAAAGTCTTGAATAAAAACAAAGAAAAAAAATACAAGGGAGTCCTAGAAATAAAATATAATCTCAGTGGAGATTTGATAGAAACTTCCAAAGACCACTAACTGGGGTTTTTAATGTTTTGCACTCATACCAACACTGCGTATTTTACCTTAGTACTAGACTACAGATATGGGCCCCAGAAAACCACGCATTAATGTTGTCTTATCTTTTGTAGGGAATAGGTTCCAGACACTTGCTGCCTACATTTTCTTCTTGTTAAACAGCAAACATAAGAGGGAACATTTACCGTATTTAAATACAGAGTGTTCAGGTTTATAAGGCTTAAACCATATCTGTGGCAACAAAATTATTCAGTACTCAAGTTACGCTGTGTCCCCCCGCTAACTCTTTACTAAAATTGGTGCCCCATGGCAGACAAGCAAAAATCTAAATCCCTGCATTAAGGCATCATAAATCACAGTACGGCTTACTCAGATTACACTAGGATTCATGCAGACTTTTAAAAATTTGCATAGTCAGGATGAACAAGCTAACTGTTCCTAAGTTAATAACCACTGCCCCTCTTTGATGCAGTGCTGCTACTTCTGGTCTGTGTCTGGTCAGCTTCCTAAACACAGAAAATACGCTCTTGTGTTCAACGCTTAATAGTGACAAAAGTGAAAACAAAAACAGTCAAAGCCTTTTCACGTAGAGTACCTTGGCTTCCTAAGAAACTAGGATGACAAATTAAAAGTACAAAGATCACGCTCCCTTAAAATAAGAAGACTCAATACAGATGAAAACTCAAATGAAAATAAACTCACAACAGAAGTACCCAGATTTTGTCTTTTCAATTTTGATTGTGCTTCCTTGAATATTCAAGTACAGCTGAGGCTGAAATCAACTTGGGCAGAGTAGGACAAAGCAGATGTATTTTTACTCAGATACCTAGCTTTATTACTTTCATGATAAAAATCCTCCAAAAGTACTCTTGACCTACAATATGAAATACTGCATTTTTAGCAGTTTAATAGCCAAGACTATTCTATTCTTGCTTAGAAAAAGTCTGTTGAACTACTGCTTCTCATAAAGGTCCAGACTGATAAACAATACATAAACTAACTTGAAATTTCACCTCAAGGATTAATTCCAACTCCAGTTATTTTTTTTACTTGTTCCTGCTCTACCCTTCTCAAAAGAAGTTATCGGTTAGCGTGGCATGTGGCTGTAGAAATGGAAGAAAGCATACATGGGCTGCAATAACCAGATTCCATGGGTAGCAGGAGTGTGAAGAGGTTTAAGGACTCTATGACCATCTTACACAGCACTTCTGAATTTAGACCACCATATCTAATTATACTCCTATTTTAGCACTTAATCTCTAATGTGAGGCTATTTTCTTTGCTGGGCAAAACTTAGCATGTGGGCTCATTACATCTGAATCTACATAATACACAATTATTTAGTATTTTTCCCCACTGAAAAAGACTCTACTTAACAGAAGTTTTTGATTATCAGTCCAATCGGGTCCCGAGGCAGTGAGAATACTTGTTTCTCCTTCACAAGATCTTTCAAGTTTCAAGCACTAAGTTATGTAATTCTTCCCATAAAAAGAGAAATAGGCTTCCTTTTCATCTATCTTTCACCTGCTTCAGGTTACTTCCTCATGAAATGTTTTCTTAGACATGTTATCTATGTACAAGCTAAATAGTAAGTGAATGAGGCAGAAAGGCAAGCAACCACAGACTTCTTTTTCCATCTTTAGGGGTACTATTTTGCCTTGCACATTACATCTGTAAGGACAGGAATTTAATAAAAAATATCTAAGCAAAGGATAGAACTTTCAGCCATTTACTTGAGACAGACTACAATTTATGGGGAAGAAGGGAAAAGTTCAACTTTTTGCAGTAGGAATTTCTGGTTCAGCCAGGACTGGATGGTACATCAAGAGCCAGCTGAAAGCATGCAGCCTCAAAACCGTTTGTTGAGAAGGAGTAACCTAGAAAGGAGATGAGCTACCCAACAGCTTAAGTTCTTGGAGAGAGCAAATGCAGCAGATAAACTGTGGAATTGTGCCTTGATGGGGCAAAACGCGCAGTCTTCAGGCAGGTCAGATGACTGATGAGCAGTAGAATTTACACTCTGTGAGAAGCAAGCTTACTAAATACAACTCCACATAAGGCATATGAGTGAGGATGATGGCTCATGAGAAAGGAGAGTTGAAGCTGTGGTATTACAGCCATGAAATAGATCAGTCATGATTCAAAGAGAATCTTAGTAGCACATAAGGTTCCCTAAAGAAGACCTGAAACACAAGCATAAGCTGTTGCAAGCTTACAAAAAAGCACTTCCATAGCCAAAAAAAGGTGGGTTCATCAGATCACAACCCAAAGGCCACTGAATTCAGCTCTAATTTCCAGAGACTGTATGCAGCCTTTGCTTTGCTACTACTGTATTTGTAACAGAGCAAGCAGACACCATTGACACAGGTACAAGAAACCAAAGGCAGAAGAGTATGAATAAATACAGAAGCAGACTCCTGAACATGTTATTCATTCAATAAGGTAGATTCCTATTTGTTAAGGGATTCAATTCTACTTCTCTCTCTGGCCATCTTGCTTTAGTCAATCCACCTCCCCTTTAATGAGTTTTTAGAAATAGCCCTTCTTTACCTCATCTCCTCAGATCTCTCTCTTTCTGACATCACCGTGGTATTTTAAAGAAAGTGGCAATTATTTAAGTTTACCAGCTGGTTCTTTTAAGGTGTGTGTTATGTAGCCTAAACAACCTGTTGCATCACTGCTAATAGATTAATCTATCAATTATTCTAATACCTGCTCCTTATTAACTGTGATTAACTAGCATTATTATTCAAAACCATACGTATCAAGTCTCTTTTTGTCTTCAGGTATGCTGAGAAGAGCAAGCTACTGCTCTGTCCTTAACTTCACTGCTAGCATCAATTCATTAGTCATTATTTCCCCCTATCCCAGATTTCCCACGCATACTCTGATACAAAACCAAGATCTATGTATACATAATATGCAAAACTTAGTGCTGTGCACACATTAGACTGACAGAGATAACCATATATTTTGCTTGCTTAGCTTTGCCCACCTGCAAATCAGGAATACAGAGAAAAAGGACAAAATAAAGGCGAGATCTTTGAGTGCTCCCTCCTGACCGCACCTGAGGCATTCATTTTGTCCTTCCCTCACTACAGCTGTAGATCCCTTCCCTGCTGTGCTGTAATTACAGTGCCTTTTGCGATTCACCGAGGTCAGCCCCTTGTGTTTTAAAGAGGGAGAACAAGAGTGTGCAGCTGGTCGATCCTGCAAAGGCCCACCAGTTTCAGAAGGTTTCACAGGGGGAGGAGTGTCTGGCCGCCATGTTAGTTCCCTTCCACACCTGAGCTGCCTTCTGCCAGGGGCCAGAATTCGTGAGCTAAAGCAAACCCCTGCGCTAGTCGTCTGCCAGTATTTCACCCTGTTTCCTAGACGTTTTTACAGATTGTGTTTTGTTGCTGTTTTTAAGCTTCTCGGGCTTCTGTGTTTTAGTTAACGGCCTTGGCGTTTACCAAGGCTCAATTACGTGAAACCAACAAGGGCACGCGTAACCAAAGCGCAAGCCGCAGGGAGCGGGGTTGCCGGGGGGGTGAGCCGCTTCTGCTTTATTCAGGAGGCAGGTTGTGTTTTTGTTATCCAAGTGAAAACTCGCAGGCATCGGCCAAGGTAAAGACGCCAAAGAAGAAGACAAAAAAAAAAAAAAAAAAAAAAAAAAAAGCGCGTTCACAAAACCATCTCCCACTCTGAAGTTCGTCGAAAGACGCATGAAAAGAGCCAGGGGCCTGAACGCCCCGCCCGAGCTGCACGCTGCGAACCTGTGCCCTCCTGGCCGCTAATCGCCGCCGCC
The DNA here is from genome assembly GCA_013400535.1 of Scopus umbretta. Taxonomy (NCBI): domain Eukaryota; kingdom Metazoa; phylum Chordata; class Aves; order Pelecaniformes; family Scopidae; genus Scopus; species Scopus umbretta. Next base: position 44,776 of record VZTL01030796.1, read on the forward strand.
CTCCCCCTCCCCGGGCCCGGGCCCGGCGGGGCCAGGGCAAGGGCGGGAGCGGCGGCGGGGCCCGGCGGCGCCACTCACCTTGCCGCAGCCCGGTGGCCCCCAGAGGATGAGGGAGGGGATTTCGTGGGACTCCAGCAGGGACCGNCTGCCGGGGGCTCCCGGGCTCTGCCCGCCGCCGCGGCCCTTGTGGAAGAGGGAGAAGACGGGGAGCGCGGCGGCCGGGCGGGCCTCCTCCGGCTCCCCATGCGCCTGGCTCCCCGGCGGGGCGGCGGCGAGGCGCGGCCGCTTGCAGGGGGGCGAGGAGCCCGGCTGCGCCTCACCCTCCCCGGCCTGCAAGCACCGGTCCAGGTGCGAGTTGATGTGCGCGCCCAGCAGCTCCCGCAGGCAGACGGGGCACTGCACCAGCGGCTCCTCCTCGGCGCTCTCCATCGGCGCCCGCCGCCGCGAAGCTGGGGCAGGAAGCGAAGCGGCCGGCCCTCGCCGCCCGCAGCCCTTCGGGAGCTGTAGTCCGCTCGGCCCCGCTCCCCCGGCTCTAGCAGCGGGGGGAGGCGGACGCTGTTTTCCCGCCCCGCAGGGAGCCTCGCTGGCTTCGAGAGGAGGAAGGAGACAACGTCCCGGCCGAGGCCCCCTCCGCGCTGTGGTGGCTTCCAGCAGGGGCGGAAAGGCCCCTGCGGCCAGGTGCCAACATGGCGCCTTGAGAGGAGCCCTCCCTCTGCCCCTTCACTCCCAGGGCATATGCGGGGCAAATCCCGCAGAGGCCCAGGCCCGTCAGCATTTCGTTGTGTCTGTAGCCCGTGCTGTTGTTTTTCGGCCTTGACATAAGGTGTTGAAAAATCTATTTGGGATGCGCGGTATCCCTGTTGTCTCTCGGGCTGTGTTTCCAGGACAGCATAGGGTTGTCACTGCCGGTTTTGTGGTGTGCGGCTTCCCAGCCAGCATGCTGCCTCAGCAGGGTTGTGTGGGGAAAGGGTGGGAGAAGAGCAAGGCTGCACGGCCCGTGCAGATGGCCTGAAGCACTGTGGAGCTGCTTCGGGGTCATGCTGAGCAATGCCATCAAGGTATTTCTTTACTGCAAGAGTGGTGAGGCATTGGAACCGGCTGCCCAGGGAGGTGCTGGAGTCACCATCCTCGGATGTGTTCAAAAAACGTCTAGATGTGGTACTTCAAGACATGGTCTAGCAGGCATGGTGGTTTGGTTTTTTGTTGGGTTTTTTTTGTTTGTTTGTTGTGTGTTTTGTGGGTTTGTTTTTTTTTTGGTGTTTTTTTTTGGGGGGGGAGGGGTTGAGGGTTGGACTAGATGATCTCAGAGGTCTTTTCCAACCTTAACAATTCTATGATTCTAAGGTCTGGGGATTTGGGGGGTCCACCTTTTTGATGGTCTGGGGATTTGGGGGCCCACCTTTTTGATTGTTGAAATATGTGAAAACTTCATTCTTGGTTGAAGATTTACCAATTATTTTTTTTTTTTAAATAAAGAAAGTACATCTCTTGTATTATGCAGCACGCAGGGTAGGCTGTACTTGAAAGAAAAGCATAGTAAAGGGTACCGTTTGCATCCTAATTTACCACCCCAATTTGACCAACTGGTAATTCTTTCCACATTACATCTTGTTTTCTTTCTTAAATTATAATTTCAGGTTTAATTATATACTGTTACGTAATCATTCCCAGCTTGTAAAATTCAGGTCAGTCTAATGTCAAGATGTACTGGTAGGTAAACAAGTCTGGCTGCTGGCTAACAGTACTTGTCCCCCGGCTTAAATTTTGAAAATGGCTGGTTTGCAAATGGCCAACGGGTCAGAAACAAAGCTTTTATTTGAATTGAAGATGGAAGCCAAAGGGCTGAGTTTTGAGGAAAGTGCTTTATGGCCCATTATGTAGACCTAGTACTGGCTGAAGGGGTTACCATCTAAAAACAGATGGTGAAAGAAAAAGGCGTTGTTTGTGGATTCTTCTTTTTGGCTGATAGATATTTGCTTGCACATTTCTATTTCTAACCAGTTTTATAAGCATTTACTGTATTGTTTATATTTTTATTGTGCAAATTTTGTTACTGTATATTTTTATTATGCAAATTTATTTATTTTCTGCTATTGGGCAGAAAAAACAGTAGGACTGTAGGTATATACCCCCTGTGCGTACATCTAGACAAATTTCTGTGTTTTATGATGTGTGTGTGGTGTCTGAGCATGTAAGTGAAGATGTGGTTCATGAAACAAGCTATTTTGTTTAAAGCGAGAGATTGGCATGCTGAAGATGACCCAGAAGAAAGCATCTTCCAGGCCAAAGTTGGGGAATGTCAATGGTGGGGGGGAGGTATCACCTTCCTTTGGGGGAAACAGAGCTCAACACCCATTTGAACATTTTTTTTTTTTTTCCTTTTCCTTTTAATAAGGTGGAAGGCCATAGACTCCCATTGCTTAGTGGCACATGACCAGGGTGGGATTGCTTCTCTGGGACTGTGGAGGAGGCACTTGCAACCCAATTTTGCTGTGTGCACCTCAGAAACTTTCTGTTGTTTAGCTTATTGTTTCAGGGATATATTAAGGTAATAATGGGGGAGAGGGCAATCATGCTTGGACTCAATCCTCGTCTCTGCTTGGTAACAGAGCCCACTAATACCTTTGGGCTTGCCATCCTGTTAATACTTTCCCAGATAACTGACCCATTGGTCAGCTTGAAGGAACAACATGTCCTTTCAGTAGGACATGTCATTCTCATTAGATGGATGGCCACATTTGGTGATCATAACCTAGAGGATGATGTGCTCTTTGAAGAGCTGTGGAGAGCCTGAATCAACTTTCCTTAGTTGCAGTCATGTCAGGCCAGAAGTAGTCTTCGCAGCCAAGTTGCTCTAAACCACTTGGATTTGAGTAGCTGGAGACATGGAGCATCTGGAAACATCACCTGTTTTTTCTGACAGTTTTGGAGTATGTTGCATTCACCCCTTGGTATGGAGTAGATCAAAAGATCTATAGAATAATGGCTCGAAGGTTAGACTGAGCGCTTGTGGTATGTCACCTGCAATTGTCAGCACGTTTAGGAAAACTCAAGAACCCTGCTCTGGAGAAACAGGGGAAGAAAGTCTTTGCGCCTGAAGGGGATGGAAAGGGATGTCAGAGCCATGAGAGCTGCTGACAGGCGAGAAGCAGCAGACCTGGTATTTTTACATGTGCATGACTTCTTCAAGCGATGAATGCCTTGCAGTCCCATGCTGGTGTCCCTGCACCTCACATACTAACAGCGAGCTCTAGGGCTGCAATAATGTGGTAGCAGGAATCTCTCTGGAAGGCTCATTTACAAGCTGCAAGCTTGCATTGTTCTTTGCTCTCCATCTTCTATGTGTGTCACCACCGGCAAGCCACCTCCTGTGTCATATGTGATAGCACATGGCATCTTTCGTATCTGGGAAGAGTTTGGAGGGCTAATGTTGGGCAACGCAGTTAGTTGATGTAATAAAATTGATCAAAACTAACAGCTTGACTTGCAATAGCTTTCCAGACAATCTTACTATTAGACAAGTCTCTATGATCCTACATCGTATAAGTACTAGGCCTAGGGTGGGAAGGAACCCAGCTGAGGATTGTGCTCTTGTGCAGCTTTCAACAGAGGGCCTGCAATCACCATCATTTTGAAAATTACCTATTTCCATGTTATAGGATGGTGGGAAGAGAGGGAAGGATGGTGCTCAGGCCTAAACCACTTTGTTTAACATCTAAAATCTTAGTGGACTTAATAAGAGGGTCCTCACATGTCAACTTGCTGGAATTGCAACAGAGAGAAGGAGAACATGTTGAGCAACGGGGAACCACTGAAGTGGTTAAAAAGCGGGGAGTGACTTATAAGCAAGGTCTGCAAGCAACAGCAATATGTATTGATTTGATAGAGCTACATAGTTTCTCTGAATAAATTAAATTACATTGGTCTTATACCCTGCTTGACTTACCTGGTGTTGAATGTAGATGAGTAGGTAGAACAGCATCTGTGAACAGCTAGTGCTGTTAACTCTGTGTATTGGTTCAGAAAGTATAAGGAGAGAGAGTTGAAATATAAAATATTGCAACAACAGCAGTTTTCTAAGCTAAAATATGTGAATAATGCTGATGCTTCTTATTTGCCTTTCTTTTATACAGCCAAGAAGGAGGAGAAATCAGAAGTTACAAGTGTTCACTGGTTTATGAATCTAAGGTGGAGAGGAAAACAGACAGTAAATTGACTGGGCATAGTATGAAGCTACTTAAGATTAACAGGCTGGAAGAGATTAATACACGATGCAACAGCAACAGACTGGAAAAAACAGCCTTTTTTCAGAGCATGGAAAAAATGGAGAGGACTAGAAGCTTTCAGGAAGAAAAATTTAGTGAATCAGGTCCTGGAACAGAAGATGAAAAGGTAACTAACTAACTTTATAATTAATTTTGTCTTCCTAAAGCACTGTCCCTTTCTTCTTTCAGCTAGTTAAAGAGTTTACTGTGTGTGTGTTTCCCAGTAGCGTTGAATTTTTCATTATCATCTGTGAAAATGTATTGCAGCTATGAGAGACTGGTCAACATCTTTTAATCTGTTGGATTCATAGAAGCAAGCATGTGTGTTTTTATTCTGGGGTTTATTCACAGCTGGACTTATATTCAGAAGTTGTAAAGAAGTTTGTGTGGTTCTGCAGCTCTTCAAAATCAGAAGGTAAACATGGATTTTGTTAGATTTATGTATTGAAAGCATTTGTCTTATCCAACAGCTCTGAAATTAGTGGGAATTGAATGAATCCCATTGAAAGAGCAGATTTCTCAGAGGAACTGAGGCAGCTTTGTCCTTTGCTCCCCATTAACACTGGGCAAGCAGGGCATGGTTACATGCTGTGTGGCATGGTTGCAGGACTGAGTGTTGTCTGGTCTGTCTCTGTGCTGCACCTGTCTCCGGTAAGAACAGTGCTGGGCATCATGATATGGGGTCTGTGGCAGGAAGATTACTCTGTGACGAGCCAGAATGTGTTTAGAAATAGCAACACATTTCCTTGTATTATGGTTTTTCTATGGGAGAGTCTAGAGGAACCAGTATTTTTGTTGACACGTCATTTAGACAAGAATGAAGAAAATGTGCTTGCAATAGGGCAATGGGAAATTAAGTTTACCCACCAGTTTGTGAAAAGACTTGAAAAATTTGTGCTGTGGCTGTTTGTGTGCTGATTGTGCTGATATAGTAGAGCAGTTTTTCAGGTATTCTGAATTTTTTTCTTTTTGTTCAGATGATACCCTGGAGCATTAGTGCAAAGTAAAATTCACGATGTTTTCATTTGTATTCACAACTCAAGAAGTTGAATTTTTGGTATTTCTTAATCTGCTGGGTCACTTTTATACAAACTTATTCTAGTCTTCGGTAAGCTACTACAATTTTTACTTCATAGAGAAAGAAAATATTCCGTATATTAAAACAAACAAAGCATGTCTCACATAAGTAGGATGTGTTTATTTTAGAGAGTTTCGTTTAGTGTTACAGTGAAAATGAGAATTAAAAAAAAAAAAATAATCTGGGTGGTCAGGGTTTGCATGATGTTATTAGCTCTTTTAAGAAAGGTTTCTTCCAGTATGAAAATCACAACTTGGATAGGTGAGAAAGTAAAACTGCTGTTGCTGCCATGTAGCTCTTCCTTTGAGTTTTGTCCCTTTAGGGTCAAGAAAAAGACTATATGAGCTGCTTTGCCTATGTTAATGTATTTTAGTTTGATGACGAATTGCAGAAAGTAGCTGAGATAGGGGGATTTTCCACTACTTTTTTCTGCAAGGACTCTTGATGTTTACTTCTTCAGTCTAATGGTTGCAACTGGCTCTTTGTTAGGAATGCTGTAAGAAAAGGCAGAGAGAGTTTGGAGGTGCAGTAGGGGAGAAAGGAATAGGTTTAGAAGACGAACAGCTGGTGGCTAGTTGCAAGCTAGAGAAATAGCTCTGTATTCCTATTTTAGCTCATCAGTCTCCTGGGGACAAGGCTTCAAAGGTGAAAGGCAGTCCAACTGAACTCTGGTAATATACCTCACTGGAGTGAGGTTTCCAGATACATAAACATTAGTTATATTTCTCCTAAGCTTTTACAAGCTTAGAAGTTAATTACCAAACTTAACTTTCACACAGATTGTTTTGGAATTTCTCAATGGGCTACAGAATCGGGCCCTACCTGTGCTGTTAATGTTGGTGAAAGGAAAACCAGGACCTTCCTTTGAAAGGTCTTAGCTTGGTCTGCTTGCCTGATGAACAGTTTTATTATACTGATCAGGAAAGGAAGGAAAGAAGGTTGTGCTGGCAGGAAATACAGCCAACTTTGCTCAGATATATGCCTTTACACGTGTATACTTGTGGGCATACGTACATAATTTCTGTGGATGACGTCCTGCTCACTTTGAAAGCAGTGACAAAACATCCATAGCTTTAAAGGGAGTGGGTTACAACTCGGGAGAGCATCTAGAAAAGAGTGGTCAAACTGTGTACTTGCGGGAAGAATTAATTATTCTGAGACTTATTGATCATAATTACAGAAGAAAATTATCCCCTTCCTCAAGCCAACTATTTTTCTGGATATATTTTTTATAAAATCATAGCATCATAGGATTGTAGAATGCTTTGGGTTGGAAGGGACCTTTAGAGGTCATCTAGCCCAACCTCCCTGCAGTGAGCAGGGACATCTTCAACTAGATCAGGTTGCTCAGAGCCCCGTCCAACCTGACCTTGAATGTTTCTGGTGATGGGGCATCTACCGCCTCTCTGGGCAGCCCGTTACAGTGTTTCACCAGCCTCATTGAAAAATATTTCTTCCTTATATCCAGCCTAAATCTACCCTCCTTTAGTTAGAAACCATTACTCCTCGTCCTGTCACAACAGGCCCTGCTAAAAAGTTTGTCCCCATCTTTCCTGTAGGCCCCCTTTAAGTACTGAAAGGCTGCAATAAGGTCTCCCCGCAGCCTTCTCTTCTTCAGGCTGAACAACCCCAACTCTCTCAGCCTGTCCTCGTAGGAGGGGTGCTCCAGCCTTTGGATCATTTTTGTGGCCCTCTTCTGGACCCGCTCCAACAGTTCTGTGTCCTTCTTATGCTGAGGGCTCCAGAGCTGGATGCAGTACCCCAGGTGAGGTCTCACCAGAGCAAGGTAGAGGGGCAGAATCACCTCCCTCGGCCTGCTGGCCATGCTTCTTTTGATNCATCAGGGACTTCACTTGACTGCCATGACATTTCAAATATTATGGAGAGTGGCTTGGCAACTACATCAGCCGATTCCTTCAGGACTCTGGGATGCATCTCATCAGGTCCCATAGACTTATGTATGTTCAGGTTCCTCAGGTGGTCACGAACCTGATCTTCCTTTACAGTGGGAGAGGCTTTACCCCCCTAGTCCCCATCTTGTGGTCCAAAAAATAAGCACACACAGTTGTCATCTTTCAGTACAGTATATTCTTGTAAAAAAAAAAACTAAAAAAGAAAAAAAAAAGACTTTCCAGAGCCATTAAAATACAACTATGGAAAGCAAACCCAGCAATTGTTGACCATCAGTTATGAATGTTGACTTTACAGTGTGATGTGTGTCTGGATGTTGTGAACAAGCTGTTGTGCTGCAGTCCTCTAGATGGCACTCTTTGCCACACCAGCTCTCCACCGGGACCATTTCTCTTGGAGAGGATGACCCAGAATAACTCATGGCAAAACTGCTTTTTACCTGTTTTATATGTGGTTTGTTCAGAATGTCCTCCTTCCCTCCATATGTACAGTTGGCAGCATATGGCTTTGTGTCTCGGCTAAGTTTTGTCTTCAGGAATGAACACAAAGTTTTGCTTCAGGTGATACATTATCAAGTGAAAGACATTTTGTTTTATAGGAATGGTTTTCATGTGTGAGAACCAGATTAAAAAAAAAAGAATAAAAATCCAGATCTGTCCTTGACCCATTGCACTGAACAGCCATACCAAGGGGTCGTGCTGGTCCAGGGGAGGGGGTGGCACGGGATAGGAACAAGCAGCTGAGAGAATGTAAAATCACCTCTTTTGACAATAGCACCAGCTTATGCAAAGGTAAATTGATTGTGAAACTAACACACAATTTACCCAGCTCCATTAGCTCCTAGTGAGCTCCACATTCCCCACCTAGACTGCTTCTGGTGGCCCAGCCAAAGCTGCATGCAGTTGGTCAGCAAACCTGCAAAGTCACTTCCTTCTGGCTCTTACCTAGTAAGTGATGGATGCGAGAATGCAATTCAAATTGTTTGATTTCTAGTTACTATCTGAAATTAGGGCACTAAATCCCTCTCCCCAATGACTGCTGAGTTTTAAATACTGGAAAATTATCTTCTTCGAGGTCAGTGACTTGTTTTTAAACCATGGCACCATGACTCAGATGTGTGCAGCTTGATTCTTTTCTGTGAGTAACATTCAGAACTATAGAAGCTCCTAGGCTCGTATTACCAAGTTAACAACAAAAGTAACCCACGCATATTGGATAATAATTACATGACCACTTTTTCAGGAGAGCAATATCAAATAAACATTCAACAAAAGGTAAATCTAGTCCTAAGCAAAGCTTCAAAGCTTTTTGAACTCTGGCAGACCACCCAGGGAAAGAGATTTGAAATTCAGGGTGTCTTTGCAAGCATAATGCTGCTGCTCTTAAAGTTCTTGCAACCTAGAGAGCTACAGCTAAAACTGCAGTTCCTGTGGTTGAAGCTTATATGGGGTTTCTGGATCATACCAATTTGCATCTACAAGGCTTGGCCATTACCTTGACTTACCATCCATCTCTTTTACTGATTTGTTATGTGGTGCCAGTACATTCATTTAGGTAATATGCTGTGACAGGAGAGATGCTCCCTGTGCATGTACATGAGCAAGCTTTCCCTTGGAGGTGTAAGCGTTGTGGAGGACCTTTGTCTAGAGCTCAGGTATGGCTAAACTAGTGTGGGTAATGCATTACTTACTGTCCACTGAGTAGTGGTGACTGATTGTACACTTAACAGCCTGCTCCAAAATGGAAAGAAAAGGCATCGGTAAAACTCATTGATTTAAATGTTTCTTTTACTATGATTTTACCTTACATTTGCAGAGTTATACTCTAGTCATTTACTACAGTTCCTACATTTGATAAAAAATGCAAACTTTGTAATTTGCAACTTACTGTTGTGTAAGCAATAACATCTAGTAGCTCTACTGCCCTTGCTGTCCTCCTTGAAAGAACAGAAGTGGCAAGAAGCAGAGCTGCTCTTTCCTTACTGCTATATTTCAGGGCTTTTAAGGAAACAGTAATTTAATAAGGATTAAGCCTCCCACTAGCTAGTCTTATTTGAATAGATAGTTGCTATGCAAGTTCATTTTGAACTTCTGGAGACATTTGGAGTACTTTCGGTTCAGGACAGGTATTTGTTTTCTGGGGGGGGCAGTGTTTGGGTTTTTTGTTTGCTTGTTTTTGTTTTTTTTTACAAAGGTGGACGAAACACTTCTCATTGGTATTTTGTTTCTTGAGTTGGCAATACAATTTTCCATGCAAAAATATCCCTTTTGTGATATTCTGAAAGCAGTTTAAGGACTAACTTTTAAATATTTAGCCCAGCTGGAACTGGATATACTCAGTATTTGGTGTTCAGTTAAGTTAGGCCTGGGGATGGCTAATTGTCCTCTAATTCCTTGTCTCCAGTCAGAATGTGATCAGCCATGTCTCCTTTGAGCCTTCTTTCTCCCACATGGCCACCACCACAATTTCTCTAGCAGTTTCTTTCTCTGCAGCCTTTGTGTTGGAAATGACTGTGGTGGTAACTGTGATGCCTTTCCAAGTTCCTTTTTCCAGGGGAGGCCAGAATCATGGCAGTATTTCAAACAGGGAACAAAATGATCACTGTTGCATAATTTAACCTAAAATAATTTTCCTCTGCCCCCAAGCACTGTTCAAGATATTGATCTAAATATTTTGACAGAAACCTATTCCCTGCTTTACAATTTTAATCAAGAATGACTCTAACGAAATCCTGCAAGGGATTCTGTACATTTGCAGTGAGACTTCTTAACTAATGAAGAGATCAAAACCCTCAGGGCTTTCTTCAGCCTTGAAATCAAAGCACCCTGTCTAAAACTTGGCTCAGTATGGTCAGAAAAGTGTAAGTGGACTTCAGCCAAGTTTGGGCCCAGTTTTTTTTACCAACCTCCTCTTCAGCTTGCTTGAAATGCTGTCATCAGGCATCGTGTTGCCAACCTCAGTCTGGTGCAGCTTTACAGAATATCCTTTCTGTGGTGAACTCTTCAGGTCCCAAGTTCATGGCACCCTGTTGTCATGTGGCAATGTGTGTGATTCCATGATTTCAGGCAGCTTTGTTTTACTTAATGCTCCCAGTTCCCATGCTAGTGGGAATACATTTCTGTCTTTCTCAGAAAGAGAGGAGTTTCAAGGTTTCCCAACTGAAAAAAGTCCACAACTAAACCCCCTAAACCCACCCTCCACAATGTAACAACTGCATAATAACTCAAAATGTGACCTGAGAGTGCTCTCAAGTCTCAGAAGCCAGAAGTTGACTAAAGAAAGGATAACAGTCATTATAATTTTTTAATCTCTTGACTTTTTTCAAGTGATGTCATGATTTTTGTAGTTTGATTTGTGAATTTTTCGTACTTGAGATTTCTGGTACTCATATTTCTCCACAGCCAGAGGGAGTGTTTTAAATTCTTTGCTTATTCATCTCTGATCAGCTAAATACACAAGCAGGGAAAAAATGGCACTGTTTCTTCTTACTGCTTCACCTTCTGCAATGACTGTTAGCGCTCTGTAATTATGGGCACCTGTTGCACAGAACATGTATAATCCTTATATATATGGATTACTTCCTTATATGTAGACCTGAGACCTTGTGTAATCGTCCTTCACAATCCTTATATATATCCTTATATCCTTATATATAAAACAATAAACGATGACACGCTTTGTTCCTCAGATTTTTAGTTTTGTATCTCTAGGAGTAAAACTACTTCCCTAGGCTTATAATGGAGCTGGTAGCAGGATTTTTTATTAAAGTTGCTTACCATTTCTGATTTTAAGATCCTGTTTTCAGCTGTTTAAAAATTTCCTGGGTTTGGTCTGCTTTAGCCAAAATTTTCCATGCAGAATTTTCATTGCATTGAATTGCTTGGGAAATTCAGCAGAAGCAGTCTATCTGTTTCTGGAAATTTTAGGGGAAGGAAGTTACCTTGATGATATTGAAAGTCTCACATCCATGTTGTTGAAATGATTGGGCACCTCCATCCTTTGGATCAAGGATTTGATGGTTGCCAGGTGAGCTGATGCTGGATATGAGATGGGGCGAGAGCTAGGACCCACTTTCTGCATGGTGGTGGTTTGGGTATGGGAGCAACATAGACAGACTGCAAGCAGAGGAACAGAAGGGACTGCAGACAATAAAGCCATAGCATTTCGAACTGACCTTCCTGTGCATGTGCACCATGACACATTTTAACTGATTGTCTTGAATTTTGCTCTTTAGGTATTTTTTTTTCCATTTCTTGCCTATTAAAAGGGGGAAAAAGATGACTAGTGGCCTGAACTGCTAACTGCTAACATTGTGCTTTCGTTTGAGATGTTCTGGGATGTCAGAGTAATTGCCTGTAGATCCCTGCACCTGTTTCATGCTTGTCAGGAGGCCATCACTTCTTTTCCTTATAGGTTCAGGGAATGTGTTGAAGTGTGAGATGGGATCCGGCTGCGCGTCCGAGCCTTGTCTAGCTAGGTGGTACTTACAGAGCTGGGGAGGGTTTTGAGGGTGCCTGCCAAATTGCATCTGCTAGAGCAGGAGAACCAAGTTAATCAGTTGATTAAAAACAAAGGGATGGATCTACCCCTGCAAAGAAATGCTACCTGGATTGCAGGTAGTTTCTGCCTTTTGGCTTCGTATCTCTGGCACACCTTGTGGACTGTGTTAAGCTGTGGAAGAAAGAAAGAGATCCCTGCATCTGGAAATGCACAGGTAGTAGATATACTTTCAATAAGTTAGATATATCTCACTGATCAGTAGCGATATTGTTTATGCTACGTATGAATGCTGCTTGTGCTCAGATGTAGCCAGTTAAACCTATCTGTTCTTTCATGGAGTGACGCATATTCCTCTCTTTTATGAGAGTCTGTCCGTCAGTAAATCCTAGACAGTTGACATGCTTTTCAGGAAGGTGCCTCTCTCCCCTTGCTGTCGGAGTGCTTTGTCTTACCATTAAAACATGATGCATCCTCTAGTGACCTCTGCTGGGTGCAATACAAGGGACTGCCACAAGGTTACCCCCTTTTGCCACGGTGGGAGCAAGGTTGCCAGCCCATCTTGTTGTGGGACTTGGAAATCCCCAGTAATGCTCATGCCTGTTATTTTCCTGTTGTTGGCAAGTGAATGCAGCATTATCTCCCCAAAGAAGTAGCATCACTAGTTATTACATCACGAGATCTTGCAGTCAAAGGTAGTATGTATGTTTGCTGTGACTTCCCAGAAAGTAATACAGTGCTGTGATGACCCATCATTTTTCAACTCAAGAGCTTTTGGAAGAATTCTTAACAGGCAACATTGCTTAAACAAAAGAAATATGTGAGTTTAGAAAGGCAAAAGGGAAGACACTTGTTCTAAATGGCTCTAAGGATGTAGATTGCCAGAATGCATAGGATTTTAATTAGTTTATAGCAGATGAAATTTTTCTTTCTTTCTGTGAAGAGATCCACCTGCAGAATCTCAAAACTGATTTCGTGTCAAAGGTTCGAGGTCTGAAAAGTCTGCAATCTCACACTTGCATGTTCTTCTAATACTATTGGCCAAAAGAACCATGACCTAGTGTGAATAGTAACAGAATTTTTCACACATTGTGTGAAGAGCTTGCAGGACAGTGATAAGGAGAATAAATGAAATATTAACTACAAATATCCACGCTCAAGATGAATGAGATTCATAAAGAAATCAAAGAAAGCAAAAAAAATAGTGTAGAATTCTTTGCGTACTCTTCCATGATGACCTAAGAAGTTCATTACATGAATGTCCTCTAATCCATCAGAAAAATTGTTCTTTCAGAAATCAATAAAAGGAAACCAGCCCGATTTTATTAACGTTTTTGATGCTGTTTCCATTTATACTGATTCTGCTTCTATGACATATATGCATAGATAAATAGAAGTAAAGGACTAACGGGACACTCAGAAAGTAAAAGCATGTCAGAAATGTCTATCCATGTTGTTAATTAATTAGGTAGTGTCAGTTACTGAATCATGGGGTTTTTTTACGACTTTCACTTTAAGTAACAAT
>VZTL01030801.1:0-45011 GCA_013400535.1 Scopus umbretta
TTTTTTTTTTTCTAGTCAGGTGTGTCCTTTTTAATTCTGCCAATATTTCTGACAAGATACATATGTAAGCAGGTAAATTTGCTTCATGTATTTCTGCTATGCTTTGCAATCCTGATCGACGCTTGACAGTTGCGCATGTATAGGAAGGAGTACAGTCTCCTGGGCCCTGTGCTAAATATGAGGCTGGCACCATGTCTCAGTCACATCCAAACAGTTGCCCTTGGAACCAGGATATTTTCCTCTTGAGATTTTTATATTGCTGCTCATCATTATGGTATGCTAAGTGCTCATTTTCAATAAAATTTATTTTAATATAATGACTTTGATTATTTACAGTACAAAGTTTGGAACAGATAACCAGATTTTTTTTAAATTATTTTTTTCCTGATATGTCTGTGTTCCCCAAGTTTATTAAATACATTAATTGCAGCTGATGTCACTGAATCATCTTTGCTCTTAAGCTTTTGTAATCTTTTAAAAAGAGCAAACACATCTTCTTCAAGCATTAACTAAATGTGAAGCATTTTGTCCTAAAGTGTAAGCATCACAAATTAGGATTAAATAAAACCAGAGTTCTACAACAAAACTGTTAAGTGTGGTAAATATCATTAATGCTATATACTACCTGCTTTTGGCTCAGGACTCTAACAACACAGAGGAGTTGTGCACTGCTGGGGCTGCCTGGCCGGGGCCAGTCGTCACATTCCCGTGCCAGACCCTCCTGGCAGAGCTGAATGTGAGTCTCGTCACTTAGTCGCCTGCTCTGCGGTGGCGGAGAGGCAGTAAGTCTACAGGCTCTGTTTGCACTTTGAATTAAAAAGCCACAACCTTCTCTGCCTTGTGTGAACACCCATAGCAGGAGCAGGTTCCTGTGTGGTACACCAGTGTGCAGATCCACTGAGCAGGGTGTCTATGAACTGGCCTCCTGTGAACATTATTTAACCAATTTATCACGTTTGGAGAAATAGATGAGTCTTGACGGGAGAGATGCAAGACCCCTCATCACTTCTGTTTGACTTGTTGCTGTAGCAAAGAGCTGCAGCAGTTACCTCCAGGCTGAGGTGATTGACTAGAAGTGATTTTTCACCAGGTGATATTTGCAATAATTACATGATGCTTTGCTTGCTCAGGAGGAAATTATCAGCATGACCTTCAAAAGGCTCTTCAGAAAGATGTTCTTGTAAAAACTGTTATTTGAACCTCCTACTACGGCTGCTCCCAGTACAGCTAGGAAATGAGGGGAGTGTACTGTGTGCACAGTAACTGCTCCTGGCTGCTGAAAAGACAAGCAGAGATCCAGGCAGGACAAGTGGTAAACTTGAGGGAAGTCAGATTTCCTTCTGAAATCCTGTGTATTCTCAACATCTGCTTCTCTCTGCCAGGCTGCACATCATGGAAAAAATCAAAATGAGTGGCTGGTGGAGCAGATCTATTGCACAGGCTGGGGAAAGGCTGTGGGGCTGACCCTGTCACCCCAGCCTCTTTTGGGTACTACCTTATCCCAGGTTTTACAGTGGCATGAGAGACAAGTAATTACTTCAAATGCTTTCTGCCTCAAGGACAGGATTTCCCTGTGCTCCCCTCATGCTGTGGCCCTGACAAATGACCCATTTGCACTATGGTGGAACTGGGGTGCTTACCAGCAAGCTAGGGTGGGCAACCAGCCTGGGGCCAGCATTCCCCATCACAACCTGGGACACAGCCTGATGACTAGGGCACAGTATCCTCACGCCAGCCTGTGGTAACACATGGGACTTGTTATGAGCTTTCTCCCTTCTTCTATGCCAGTGACCCTGAGATGTTTTTTACACCCCTAGTGCCATGGGGCAGCTGAGGTTTCCCATGGGTGGAGGGGTTAGGGTGGGAGGATGACTCCTGGAAGGTCTCCTGAAGCCCTGCAGCCTTGTGGCTCATCATGAGGCCCTCCTGCCACCCCTGTGGGTGCCTGGTGTGCAGGGCATGGGGCACACTGCTCCAGCCCCCAAATGCAGTGAGCAGCAGGTATCTCCCTGCCACCGTGCCCTCCTAACACTGGGTGACCAGGTTCATTGCTGCGGCTTGAACAGTCAATGACTGGTTTCTGTAGCACAATGGTACTTTCCTACCCTTTAGTGCAGCATCAAAACCTTTACCTTGCAAAGTGATTGCTACATGACTGCTTTCCTACAGCTGGCTGTGTGGTTTTGCACCCTTGGCCATGAAACTTTGCTCCATCAGAGCTACAGACCAAGGACGAAGCACACTTCCCGTGCATGTGGTGGTCCGGCTGAAAACTGGGCCTGGATTGTCCGTTGGGGTGCCAGCCTTTTGGATCACTTGGTTACCTCTGGGATTTTGACAGGGCATTGGCTGCCTAAACACCTTGTAGAGAAAGAAAGGGTCCAAAGTGGTTTTTAATCCTATCCACTTATCCTGACCACTGTCCCAATGCCTGCCATGAAAAGCATCCCCACGCCAGTTGCCTCTCTCCTATAATGCCTGCCTGTGGACAGAGATGTCAGTCTGCAAGTGCTGGGTCTGAAGGCACCTGCTTCAAACCTGGGAAAGCCACAGCATATGCCAGCCCAGGTTTCAATTTTCTGAACTCAGACCTCTTTTAGATAGGGTAATGCCATCCAAAAATAGCAACCTATGGCTAACTGATCTATTGAACAGCCTAGCAGAAAGATCTAGCAACAAAGCTACCCAATATAAATATATTTTTTTTAACATCCCTACACCCACCTTCTTGCTGTCAATCTGAGTCCAGCCTGGAATATTAAAAATGGGATTTTTTTTTTTTTAGTGAAATGATACTTATTCTCTTTTAATTTACCAAAAAAACCCCCAAAACCCCCCACAAAAATCTGAACAGAATTTAAATAAACAAATACATAAATAATCATTCTCAAGCTGAGAGAAACCGGGGAAAATGACTCATTTTGAGTGATCCTGAAAAGGAAGCCAGAAGTCTTGTCCCCTGTTCCAGCCTGTAAAACGTGCTGTCTCATCAGAGAAATCTAATTAGCTTTTTGTTTAAAAGGGGGTTGCTAGATAGGTTATGTGAGCATGAGTGCTGGTCCAGGACTCCCCTGATTCCCCAGGACAGGTCCCAGCCTCTGCCTCCCAGGCAAGGTTCCGGGAAGGCAGCCCAAGGCACAGCCCTCAACAGGGAGGGGATGTTGTTTTGGCTTGTCAGCTGTCTCAAAGAAAGCATAGTGCTGCTTTGGGCTTCCCCCAGGCTTAACACATGTGGTGGAAAGCCCTGGTGCTGGCACAGGGTCACTGAGCCACGCCAGCATCTCGTTTTGCCAAACCTGGCCACGTCACCAAGCGACCCCGGCTGATGGCAGCTGAGGGGTGCCAGGCTAGAGATTTGGCCAAGGCACGGCGTTATTTCCGCAGCACTCATCCCTGGGGAAACCCTTCCCATCGGTAGGGCTGCTGGCTGTGTGAGAGCCAGCAGCTTGGGTGGGGGGATTCTAGGTATGTTTCTGGCTCATCTTGTCTTCTCAACAGCAGCAGGACAAAGTCCTGCACAGTATTGGAGGTCTCTCTGCTACGCTCTTTAGAGAGCACTGTCTGTGTTTGCTTATAGCTGCCTTGTGCGAAAGCTGGCTGCTTTCCAGTGGGAGTCCCTGAGCTGAGCCCAGGGTGTGCCCACTCAGCCACCCAGGAAATCCCCCCGCTTCCTTGGGACTGTGCAGATTTTCTTCCACTTTAGGCTCTGCTTCAGTGAAGAGAACCAGAGGGTCAGAAATGTTGCTTTTACCTGCCCTGCAGGTAATGCAAACCCGTGTTGGTGTCCCCTTAGATGCCCAGAGTCCCCATTAGTAAGACTATTGCCCATCATTTTCTGAGGAGCACACCCTTGTAAGGCAATGGATGAGGTCTGCGAGCGTGCCAATGCTTGGAGTTAAACTCCCCACACCTTTTGAACTGGAGCCCAACCATCTGCTGTACAAATGTGGATTGGTCAGAAAACTGCTGGTGACTCAGTAGAGGAAGCTGAGGCATGGACGGTCTATTTTTAGCTGTCAGTAAATGTACTAAAGTGGCTTACTGCTGAGTTGAAGAAAGGACGGACAATCCCTGCTTGCCCTATTTAGGGAATAAATGTGAAATACTTACATCCATTTCTAGAGTCTAAATTATAGGTGTTGCTGGGGAGAGGGGTGCTGGGAAGGAGAAATCTCTGGCCAGCCCTCTGCGTGGCTCAGGACAGGCTTTGCTTTGCTACTGCAGCAGCAATCCAAAAGAGAGCCAGCATGTCTGCAGAAAGAAAAGCGGAGGAGAAATGTGGGCACTCACCTGGAAGCGTGCTGCAGCTACCTGGCAGTCTGCTCAGCCTTTCTTGAAAAGGATGCAAATGAGTGATGGGTAGCAATGAGCCCAAGGGGACTGTTAAGCTTTTCTCTTACAAACGGGAGAAGTAAGAAAGAAAATTATAAAACAGATTCTATATTTTAATATATATTGAATACAAATATAATAAACATATATAAAATAATAATATATGTAGACTAAATATATATAAAAAAGCTTCTGTTCACCTTGTATTCCAGGAGACTGAAAGTTTGTAGATTCATAGCCAACAAAGATGTTTTACTCAACCAGCACAGAAGTAGCCTGCAGATACAGGAAAGATCAAGAGTATAGTAAGGTTTCAAGAAGGATGAGCCGTTAGCGTGTATGAAAGGGCACACACAGAGTGTTAGCAGATTTTAATAAATCCCATTTCTGCCTGAAATGTCTTCTGTTACTGTCAACAGTAACTCCTAGTTTGATTGAAAAGGAGAAGAAAAAGGTCACTTTTCTTTGTATGTGGCCTTGCCTGTGCCATGTTGGCACAGTTCCTTCTCTGGTCTTTGTTTTCAAGGCTTCCACACTACAGAAGAGTGAGAAGCCTTTCAGATGGGGTAACAGCTGACATCCTAGGGAGGATGTTGACAGGGATGAAGTGCTGTCCCCACAACTGCCATAAAGCTGACAAGATGACATGAAGGAGTGACCAGAGCAGTGTGGGAAATGAGCCAGATGTTAAGGAAGACAGCAAACAGGTCTCTGCAGGGCACTGGCATGAGGGTGGCTGGGGCTGGACTGGGATCTTCCTTCACGAGGAGTTTGTCTGATGGGAGCTGGGGCAGAAATTGAGTGAGATGCTTGGGATCTGGTCTGCAGATTGTTGCTGCCATTGCATCTGTTCTCTAAAAAGAGACCAAGAAACCCTATTCCACCTCCATCTGTCAATGGCAGTGGGAAAGGCTGCTCTGCCACAGGCACTGCTGTTCCTTAAAAGCTTCCAAATGCTCCTCTGTTGAGATGTTGTCGAGGTTTATTTCCTTGCGGTGGCTGCGGTCACAGAACGGCGTGATGGGCTCACAGCAGTAGGAGGCAGAGCATCTGAACTGAAATGACTTCAGAATTGTAAAATTATTCAATACACCTAAAAAAAAAAAAGCTGGTGGACAATAGAAAGGAGGAACAACCTCTAAAATGGAAAAGGAAGAGGATAAACAGCCTTGAGTTTTACTTATTATTTTCTAAGCCTTAGCAGTGAGCAATGGAGATCTAGGGGGAAATATGCGGTGATCAATATTCTGGGGAGGAGGGTGTTAATTTAAAAAATGGATTTTCCCTTTAGCACTATTATGTGCTGGAACTGTAGAGGTGGCCTGTTGGCTCTCCAAGACTATTCACACACAGTCACTTGCAAATCAATCACTTATCGCTTTGCCTAGCATGTACTTGTGACCCACCCCTGTCAGTGTCCTCGCAGGCACTGAAGCAGATGGGTAAAGAGCTTGGTGCTGCCACCCTGCCTACACCTGAAGCAATGTCTGAAGGCAGTGCGGCAGGCAGCTGGGCTGAATCAGCCACTTCCAACACCATGCTGCACTCCTGGGACTTGCACTGCTGACATTCAGCTCCTCACCCTTACCTGCCTTCCTCTCATCACTTGCATGGCTGGAAGAACAAGGCTTGTTTGTCTGCTCCAGAAGAGGAAGACACAGAAGCTATGGAGAAATAACACTTTATGTTTTTCTTATTCTATTATTAGTGTAAATGTTGGCAAGAAACCAAAGACTGAATGTTTAAAAGCGTACTCTGCATGGAAGGCATTAGAGCCTAAGTAGGATTGGTGGCTGAATCACCCAACAATAATCTCTTTAAATTGCTGGGCCAAGAGGAAAGTCACATCTCTAGGAACACCATATAATAAAAAATCAATATTAAAGTTAATATTCTTAAGTTTTCCCTGCAGGGAGTCTGTCTAGGATTGCATTTCCTCCCAGGTGGCCTTTAATTGCCAGATGTTCCTCACAGAAGGCTGCAGCTCCTGCTCACTCTGTATTTCCAAAGCACCAGCCCAAGACTGGCGAGGTGAGGCACCAGCACTGAGGAATCTCATTCTGCTGTGAAACCCTATATTTATAACACACCGGTTCCTTCTTTCCAAAAGCAGCCTTGCCTTTGCCTTCTTTCTGTGGCTGTAGAAGACACCGCACTGGATGTGAGCTGCCGTGCTGGGCCTGGTGCTCCCCACTGTGCACAGCTGGAGGCAGCAGCGCCGGTGCTGGCTCATGGTGCCCGATGGCCCCAGACATCTCGGAGGCATTGCTCCCTTCCCTCCTGTGTGTTCGGCGCATTTGGGCCTCAAAGTGTATGGGGCTGCTCTGCAGCAGACTGATTGATTTTTCCTGGGTGACTGCCCAAAACAGGATCGTTTGAATCTTCACATTTTTAGGGGCTGATTTCAATCCTCAGCTCTGACTGTCTACACTTTTTATTCCTTGCTGGACCCTGAATTAGAAAGGACTTCCCTTTCATTTTGCATTGGAAGAAATTGAACATTGGTAAGACCAGTGATTCTGGTCGGTGGAGACGGGGGAGACGCTCCCTCCTCTCCCGCTGCTGCATCTCTCCTGCCTTCACTCCAGTTTCCATTTGTACAAATTCAGAGCAAGGATTGTGAAACACCCCAGCCCACAGCAGTGGAAATGTCTTCTTCCCTGTGGCTTTGATGACTTTGGACAGAAATCTTGGGTTATTCCAGTGCTGGACATTGCACAGCCCAGCCTTATCTCTGCTGATATGTCAGTATCTGTCTGAGACCCAGTAAGACCATCACACATCACATTGCCCCTTGGACCCGTCTTTAGGGGTATTTTTGGCTTTGAATCACACAGTTATATAATTTGATTCTTCTCTTGCACTTGTCATGAAGTTGCATAGTCTGGGGTCTCTTGCACTGGGGTCTTTTCACTGATATTTTCCTCTGGCTTTAGTTTTGCACTATTTTGCATATAAAAGCCTTCAAGAAGCTGCCTGCTACTGCAGCCCATAATTGTGCTTGTGTATATGGATGCTGCTTGCCACACTAGAGAAATCCCCATTGGCTCTGAGCGTACCTGCTTAGTACTAAAATACAGTCTTTGGTTATTTTTTGGCAATTTCCTTGTAATGATCTTTGCCACGAAGAAGGAATCAGTTGTCTGACTGCTGACTTTGTAGGTGATGTGTCCTTCTCTTAGACCTGGATGTTCTGATGCAAAGTGGTTGCTTGTGGATTTGTATTTTAACATTACCACTTCCCCTCCATCTTTAGACATTCCTTCTATAGGTTTGAAAAACAGCAGTTTATTTAATTATTTTTCTTCTGTTATGTGGGAAAACACTTTTTTGTTGGTCTGACCACTTGCACTTTGAAACATTTTGCCTTGTTTTCACCATAGTTATACCTTGGCTGAGCTGCTGTGGCTCATCAGTTTTAATTGGTGAGAAAGCACAGGGTGTGTTTGCTTTTCCCTGAAAGTCATTTTCTGCTCCATAACAAATTTTAAAGGCCTATAAAATGCATTAATAGCCTGCCTGAATGCAGCTGGTGCTGAGATGAGCAGGGGAAACACAGCCTGCCCCATCACAGGGCAGTGGGGAGCCCACCACCCTCCTCCCACTCTCTAAAGGCACCATGTGTGTTTTGGGGCTGGAAATGCTCACTCAGCAGGTAATGCAGCGAGCAGCCAATCCTCTGCCTGTCGGTGGGATTTCTCCTTGGAAAGGGAGGTAGAGTATCTCCAGGAGTGGGTATAAGCTGTCTTTCCTCTGGCAGACTCTCTGTAGTTCCCACCGCAGGAATGGAGGGCCAGCAGGGCTGCCTGGAGGGGAGCAGGAGCTCCCCCGGGGAGGCTGGCAGAGAGACAGTAAGCTTTCAGTCCTCCTGGGGTTTAAAGGACCAGAATTTGCCTTTATTCTTATTTGGCCATAGCTGAGTCTCCAGCGCTGCTGGTTGTGCCTGTGCTGCACCTGAACAGCCACAAAAAGCTTATTAAAGCTGCGCAGTCAGGGCATGGTGGCTTTGCTCCTCGTCCCCAGCTAGGGTTCCTCTCTCCCACACTCCTGCAGCCCTGCAAGCCCCCATGAGTGTGGTCAGGTTAGGTCTGGACTGGGCTGTGCACAGGGCCAGCCCTGCAAGCTGCCCGCTGCCACAGTGGGGCAGAACTCAGGGGCAGTGGGACAGGAGTGGAGAGATGCCTGCTGGGGAAGAAGCCAGCATTTGCTTTGTAGCAGGGATGGTGCCCATTTTTTAAGCCTCTCTGCTGAAGACACAAGGATTTCCTTCTGAAGGAGAGCTTAAAATAGGAGGTTTGGACTCCCGGTTTAATGGACTATGGAGGAGAACCTTCAGCAGCTTTGGTGTTTCCTGTTCTGGGCTGAATTCTCTTTTGTAGCCCTGGCCTGGCCCTGAATGACCACAGCTCCTCCTTTCCTGCAAATTTCTTTCCATAAATCTTTACATTCAGATATTAAAGTTATAGTGAGTGGAAAGGTCAGTGCTTTTAATGCTTTCCTCTGGGATGCTGCTGAAGAAGTGCATCAGCCCCTGCACACCTTCCCCTCCCACTGCCAGAGACCTGCAGTTTTCCCTGGCAGGGCTACAGCAGTCTCTTGGTGTTGCCTTACTGATTTGCCCTGGCACCAAAGTCTTCCTCATCTTCTTGAACTCTCTGTCTTCTTGGGGACCTTCAGGACTCTCAATTATCAATTTATTTCAAAGTATTCACTTGCTCTGACTGTTAAACAGTGAAAATAGCAAAGAAAAGTCTCCAGCCGACTCTCTCATCATTGCATTTCCTAAGTGTGCCTTGCAGGAATAAAACCACATAAGGGCTCATCTGGATCTATTGAGTTGTGACCCAGGCTCAGGCTATCCAGCTTTCACAGCCCTGGAGGCTGATGCAGCGGGTCTGCAGAGCAGCAGAAGTGAGGAAGTGGTGGGATGAGGACTGAAGCGAGTGCAAATGCATCATGAGATGCAAAGAGAAACCCCTGCCTGGCTGGCTGTGGCTGCTGGGCCACTAGTGGGATGGCCCGGGTGCAATACACCTGAAATTGGATATACACTTTGGGTGCAGATGACCTGAGAAAGCCTAAGCTGTCTTTATACATTCCTTGCAGAAGGACAGGATCCACTTGAAGAAGTCATAGCTGGTGTCTGGTCTGCACCTCATACTGCAGGGTATTCATTGTCACCATAATGCGCATCCTTCATCTCTTGCTCTGCTGGAAGCCTAGGCAAATGGTAGTTTGGCATTTCTGTTGGCTAAGTGGCAGCCACAATTAACGTACCTCTCTGTAATTATGGCGCAGCACCTGGCCATGCTTGTGAGGCTTGAGCAGAAGCCAAGCCATGTGGGTGGAGGGTTTCCCCAGAGGCCCTGGTGAATGCGGGGTTGGGCAACGGATTAATTACAGCTGGGGGGGGATGTTTAAAAATAACTCTCCAACTTCCCAGAGGAATGTATTTGTTATGGAGTCACTGAAAGGCTGTAGTAAGAGACCCAGGAGCAAGCAGCTGCTGGGAGCAAGCCAAGAGACAGAGCTTCTTCTGGGCACGATGCTCCCTGGAAAGGCAAACTTGGGCTGCTGAGCAAGGAACCTGCTCCTGTTTGTTTGGTCTCTGTGTTCAGGGAAACAAGACTCTGTGTACATTTTTTATGATAAATAAACATCGCTGCACTAAGGAAATGCTTGACTCTTATCACCTGTTGTATTGTAGTGGAAACACCCTGCCAAGGCCCCATGTATCAGCTAATCCTCAGGCCAGATGGAGGTAACAATAAGTTTAAAAATGTTAATTTACTACTTCATTACATGTCTGATTTTCTGTTTTTAAACAAATTGCTATGAATGATTTAACAAATGCATTTAGTACTGCATCCTGGTTCACCACTTGAACCCACAAGATCTCAGCCTTAACACCAAAATTGTTAGCTTGGGTGTAACAGCAGAGCTAATCACTAACATATGGGAAACACAGAGCCAAAAAATTGGAAATGGACAAGAAGCGTGGCAGGGAACTGAAATAAGGGACAGACATACCATTATTCTTCAAGAAAAAGACAGTGCTCTGAGGTTTCCACCTTTTAGATACACAGTGATGATAATTAACTCTTCATGATGGTGATGCATTAAGATGAAAGTGGACTCTCATGAGTGTGGGATTAATGCATAGATTCAGGTTGAATGTTTTCCCAAAGACATTCGATGTTCCCTAAAACACACCCCTGGGTGTATATACCCATATACTGGGATGGGAGGGAAGGAAGCAGTGACATTCAGGTTTGTTAGGGCAGAAAACCTATTTGGCTTCAGTGGAAAGGACTGCGATCCCTTAAGAAGGAGTGAACTAGGAGCAGGGATTATGCCAAGGCAACAAAAGGGGATGGAATTGGTGTGCAGAGGGAGGGAGATCATGGAGGCCAGGCCGGAGGGAGTCCTGGTGCAGCACCGTGGAGCTGCAGGGATTTGTAATCTCAGGGCTATAGTAAATTCCTGTAAGTGTAGACATGGCAGCATAGAGGAGCAGAAACATCAGCTGTGTGTGCAATGAAAGGTAGTTTAGTCCTAATAGGAGTGGGAGCTTGCTGAGAGGGAGGAGAATTGATTCAGATCTGTGGTTTACCCTACATAAATCCATGGAGTCACACTGGTATGTGTGAAAGATCTGTTTGGGCCTTGGAGACATTTGTTGTAGGAGGAGGAGTTGTTTTTTATTTGAGTTGAGTTTGCAGGGAAGGTCACAAGGAACTTTAACTTGCAAGCAGTAGGTGTTTGTCTGGGTGTCTCCATGAGACAAGAGCTCTCGCAGTGTGCTCTTGCACATGGGTTTTCAGATGATAACCTCATCTTTTGGCCAGATGCATGCTGCAGTTTTGCCTGCAGTTACATATGTTCAGGGAATGACAGAAGCATGCTCCGCCATTGGTATATATATTGCTGTATTGACTAGATTCAGGCAAGGTGTAAAGGATGTCTGAAGGCTTTGTGACTGCCCTTTGGACAACCCTGCCAGTGTAAAAATGCCTCCTGTTGGTGTATCTTACAGCCCAGAAGCTGGGTCAGAAAGCCACAGCAGCAAAACATCCATGCTGTAAACTCTGCGTCCTTCCAGTGGCACCAGCCTGGAGCTTTTATTTAGTCTTGCATCTCAGGCAGCAGATTTGCCTACTGTGATGAGACATGTGGAGGAAAGGGTTTCTCATAGTTACAAGAAAATGGTGTTTGTCAAACAGCTTCCAGACCTGCTCTGAGAAGCAGCTGATCTGTAAGGCAGAAGGAACAAAATCAGGTCACATCCTTCCAAAGAAGACATGATTTTTGAGTCTTGTATGATCAAATAGTACAGAGACATGACTGTTTCTTCTCAGGTTGAGCCTTGGCTCCTATTTCCTTGAGTAAGTGCATGCATGGAGGTCTGAGTGCTCCGAACTTGATGACATCACCTTTTAGCCTATAAATCAACATTTTCATCAGCACAGCATTAGCTTTGTTTTGAGAAGAGCCTTTGAGTTGTCTCAGAGCTATACAAATATTGCAGAATCATGATTTCATTTTTCTTATTTAAAAAAGGCACTTTCTAACATTTGCTGCATCAAAATCTGTTCAAAGTTTGAGACTCCATTGGGACATGTTTCTCCCTTTTATGGCTTTCTCCACCTTCCACCCAGAGCTTGGTGGGTGTTGGGGGAACATGAACACAGCCTTGGGGTCTGCTTGCTCCCATGAACTTTGCTGAGCACCCAGCATTGCTGGGTGAACAAGAACCCCCAGAACATACCCCCACCATCCCCTGTTCCTCCTCTCCTTGTCCTTAAGCACCCAAGGAAAGGAGCATGTGGGAAACAGGAAACTGATACTTGAATGAATAGAGAAGCAAAATAGTGCAAGATGTAATTTTAAGACATGGGTATAGGCAGTCCTGGGGCAGGTAACCCACCCTGCATTTCCATATCCAATGGCACTTCTGCCCTAAGGGCCAGCCTGTTGATCAGAGACCTGGCACGTTGGGCAGCAGAGCTATATCTAACCTGGAAATAGTGGTAAAAACAGGGAAAAGTTTTCAGGAAAAAAGAGTGGGAAGGACAAACAGCAAGTTTACTTTGGGTGTATCAGTAACTAAGCATGGCATGTTTTGGAAGCATTGCAGCAAGGTGAGCTTTGAGAATGATTTTGAAGACAAATACAGTAGCTGCTGGGTGTGTTTTTCTGGAGTGGCCTTCCTCTTATTCTTTTTTTAGGGGGAAAAAAGGTAAAAATTGAGATAAAAATATGGATTTTATGTTGGCTAAGCAGCAAGATGCTTGTTGTGTTGTCTCAGAACCCTGAAAGAACTGGAAGAGAAAAACCCATAAAGCAGAAGTGTTGCTTAAAAACTCTATTCCTTTCATGATATTTCACATAATCCAAAATTTTCCACTGTTGCCTTTAGCTAATAGAGGCCTTTCATACACCCAGATCTGTTGATCTCTGATAAAATTTCACAAAGGAGGCAGCTCATTAACTCTCGCTTCTGCACTGAGCGTGTTTTGATGTGCAGATCGCTGACAGCACAAAAAATCCTTTCTGCCTGTGTAGGTAGGGATAATAGCAGTATTGACAGTGTGTACCTGCTGCAGGGAAAACACGGGGGATCCTCTGTCTCCTCGGCATTTCATCTGAGGAGTAATGACCAGGGAATGTGAAGAGTGATTGTGGAGGTGAAATTAATACAAAGTGATCCCGTGAAACCCTCAGTGCCAAAATGATGATACAGTTCCTGTAACTCAACACCCATTACAGCATCTCAAGTCAGACCCTTGACATAAACACTAACTTTTAAAAATTTCCTGCCATTACCAGCTAGTTATTGATTAAAATAATGATAACTTTTGTTTTATAAGGATTTTGAAGCTCTGTTGTGTACAAAAGGCTTCTCAAACTTTTAACGATTCCAGGCGTGAACAGTTTATGTGAGCATTTTGCTTACAAAGCTGGAGGGTTCAAACAAAGCACTGTTGTGTTAGTATAGGGAGCCAGAGAGTGAAACTAACCAAAATACTTCAGTTATCTAAACTGTCTGGAATTAAACAGCATAAATGAAAAGAAAGTTACATTTAATGTATCATTTTTTAACTAGAGGATGTTAGACATCAAAGCTGGGATCTTTTAAAAGAGAAATTGTTGGCAGCACTCGTAAGTGTGCACATGATGGGCATGCAGCTTTGTGGTTTTGCTTTGATTTCTTTCTTTCTGCTCTGAAACTATAAAGGATCATGGAGAGAGGTAAAATGACTCCATTAGAGTTAAATGCTGGTGTTCACTAATGGAACAAAGATAAAAAGGAAGCAACAAATGCATTACTGTGATGGCTTGGCTACTTCATCATCTTAGCTAGTGTTCTTCTCTTTCCCTAAAATAGGAGAGGATGGTTTCAGGCTCACTTTAAGGTGGGATCGGTCTTGCCTCTGTAGAGAAACATGACTGCATACTGGGACACAGAGACAGCAAGCAGCTTTGCAGGTTTGGGGTAGATGGTGCTGAGCCAGAGTTAATCCACCACGCCAGATCTGCTGAGCCAGGAGAACCCATGGGTCTACCCTCCCCTCTCCCCTGCACTGACCCAAACCCTTGCCAGTACCTGCCCCAGCACTGTGTGTGGTGAGGAGCATGGCAAGGATGCACACCCACAGGCAGTGATGCTGGTAAGAGACATGCCCCATAGCAGGGAACCGGTGAGTGCACAGGGACCTCCCCAGGTCCCCAAAAAACATTGAGCTCTGCTGGTGGCACAGTTTCCAAACACGGCACAGGAACGAGCCCCGGCCCCTGCCCTTCGCAGCATTTGCCAGTGCCCAGGCGCTCGTGCCAGGCTGGCACAGCCCTGCCGCAGCCACAGCAGCTTGTGGAGACAGACAGCAATGGTCTGCATCACTGCGGCCCAAGTTCCCAGCTCAATCGGTCCAAGAAATTTGGTCTCTCTATAAATGGCAGCTGAAATTAGACCTGAGGAAATTTCATCTTTAATGTCAAGTGGCACTGTTTCATTATGCAGATTTTTCAGAGCTGCAGCCAAATCAGTCCAGTGCTGCTTAATTGCTTAATATGTTAAATCATGGCTTTTGCCAACTGCTCGCCTAATTATGTATTTTATTCATTGTAAACATCAGCTCTGAGAGGATGGAAGGGAGGCCATTCAGGGCTTCCACAGCCAATCTGATTGGCTTGAGTACAGCAGCTGTCTCTGAAGCTCTATTTAGCTGACTCTCATTGATGTGACTGAAATGGACCTCCAAAAAGTTATCCTTTATACCCCACCCTTCAAAATGAGGACCCTCTTCACCATTTCTTCAGGGAAGCTGTGTTTCTGGAATTATTATAAAAAGTAATGCATCTCATCTCCTGAGGACTTGCATATTTTCACAAAATATCCTTTGGCCTCTTTCTGTGTTTTCAGTCCAGAGTTTCAGAGGTCAGGCCAGCTTTTGGCAAGACCTGGGAGATTCCTGTCTATCTTACCTCCTGCTGCATCACCCCATGACTCATTGTGGGGGTTTTCTGCGGATTTTACTCAGGGCCAAGCAATTCTGACAAATGAGAAAAAAATATTTTTTCTGAAGCCACTAAAAGTTGAATTTCAGGTCTGAATAAATTTAACTTTTTTAAGGTGAAAATTAAAGGATGTGTCGAAGGTGGCAGACACATGATGGTGCTGTACGTGGTCTGCACTGTACAGACCAGAAGGACAGAAGCCTTCTCCCCTTGGGAGCTCGCAACTTGATGGATGTGAGCAGCAGGATACTGCCTGTGCAGGGCATGCAGGAGAAAGGGGCAGTGCAGTAACTGGGGTAGACATGATCTTAGCCCACCACCAAACCCATTCCTCTTGTCAGGGCAGCTGCTCCAGAGCAGCCCACCACCACCCAGCCACAGGGGGTTTGCTTGTACCACTTCAAAAACACTCCCATCCAGCAGTGCCTCATGAACAGAATACAGCTTTCATCTATAGAAATGCTATTGAGGTCCATACATATTAATGCTCACATACTGACTGCTCATTCTGACCTGCTTTAATCGAAAGATAAGCTGAATTTCTTATCTTGTTCCTCTGCAGTAGGAGTTGAATTTTGAAGTAGTACATTTTCCTGCTGTGTTTCAACTATATTTGAATTAAACATGGTCATAATAGCAAGGAAGGCATCAACCTCTATATAAAACCCATTTGTACCAAGGGAGCTGTGTAATACTGTACTTTAAAGTGATAATCAGTAGAAATAGCTATTTGGGACATTCTAGTTGAGGAGGGAAATGTCCAAGCCATCCATATTAGCACAGTAAAATGTAAATATCTCTGTCTTGTTTATAAACTGCTGAAAATGCAAGGTGTTTAACTTCAGGGAATTTAATATCACTTTAGAATTTTTTTTCCCTCTGATAGTGCACAAGATGAACAATGTTTGTTTGAATTTTGAGATCATGATCCTCCTCTTGTAGATACACTATACTTTGTTCAGAGAGAGCAGATTAAAGAAATGAAGATCAGAGGTCCACTTACAGAAGTATGTATATAAAATGTGGTCATAACTGCAGAAACTACTGAGTTGCACATGGCAACCGAACAACGCTGCATACAATTAGATAGATGGGCAGTTCCCCCTGGCCAACAACTGCATGATGGATGGCTGCAGCTCATTGCACTGCAGCTGCACAGGCACCTTTGGTATCCTTTTTGTGCACATTCATTTCACGTGAACTGAGGCCACACTTCCTGTGTTGAAAACTGCTTTAAAATTTATTTCCATAGAAATTCCAAAAGTTATTAGATTTATTCTTGTCTTTTGTGAGTAACGTCTATGTGCTTCCTGGCTTTTTTCTTCTTTTTTCATTCCCCCCCTTTTTCTGGAGGAGCTGAATAATTCATCATAGAAAGAGGCACATAGATTTTCATTTTTTGTTGTAGTAAAACAGGACTTCAAAGAAAACACTGTCAGAGGTTTGCTCATTGCTACTCAGATCCATGGAAAAGGCACTGCAAAGTCTCTGGGCTCTCATTTTAACATGGCCGTATCCTCCTCATTTGTAGACCTACTCTCAGCCTTGAGTTTTGCTGGTATAATTTCAGAAAAAAATATCCTCAAATTCAGGGAATTCTGCCAGTAAAATCTCTAGATAGTTTGCCTGAAAAACACCCTAGGATTATGGATTTTCATTCTCTGGTCACAGCAGAAATTTTTAAAAAGAACAAGGCTATACACTGGAAATCCATACCTTTCCTTGGACTTTTTTTTGATATTAAACTCATGGTGAAGAATTTAATTGGTTTAATCAAAATTGTCTGAGAACAGTACAGCTGAGAAAACTGTGTATTTTTGGAGATTTTTTTAGCAACAAAACAGATGATGCAAGATCAAAAGCTTTACCTTGTTAACCTCAGTCTGAGTTAAAAAGCAATCTATGTTTGTAGAAGAAGAAGAAGTTTAAGAGTTTCAAAATTCTGCATTTTTGAGGTTGGCAGTCCAGCACTTCACATTAGTCCTACACCAAAAGTGAGTGTATCATCTTCAGAGTGAAGGCATTGGTCAACATGGATTGACTTTGAAGTGCTCCCCACTACCGGTGGTCTTTAGCAATTAACTCTGCCCTACATTTGAGGTTCCCGGGAACCTGCTATAAACCCATAAGCCACATGGAAAATGTAAACACAGCAGGTCCCTAGCAAAATGTAGATCTTGTGCTTCTGACAGCACTAGCTGGAGTGAAAGTGTCTGGGGGAGTGAAGGGCTGTGACCCACCGCAGCTCTACTCACCACACAGGCTGGGAAACACTGCTGGCAAAGTGTGCAAACTCAGGTGAATTAAATGTCAAATGTGTCCAGAAAGGCAGGATAAGCATGAGTTAGTTTCAAAGGTTACCCTCATGCTCACTTTCTGTGCCCCACCACACACATGTAGGATTTGGGTAGGAGATGTTACAGAAAATTATTCCAAGTGTAGCAGAGAGCAATGCCTCACACAGAGTTGGTGAAGATTTATGTGTCCAGAGAATCTGGAGATGAGTTTAAACTAGGTTAAATCTTTAATTCTGCAACAGTAATAGGACAGTAACTATTTTGCTGGGTTACTGGATTATGGGGGACAGGAGCCATATTATCAGAGACGTCAGAGCTTAACCTTGGTTTTGTCCCATGGTGGACAAACACTGTAGATAGATCAAGCAGTTTTGGTGCCTTCTGGTTCACCATGACTGGATGCTCCAAAGCCCAGGGTTTCAGTGGCAAAAAATCAGTGTGTGCTTCTCCTTCCTGTGGGAAAAAGTTAGGTAACCTTGTGGAAGATGAGGAGTGAGAATGTGCATCATCACCATGTGGCTGGGGAAAGTCCACTGATAAGAACCCATTACTACTCTCAAGAGTCCCAGGAATTTAGAGCCTTTTCTGTAAAAACAAACATAGCTCTTTGGAGGCAGCAGCATCTGACCCTGTCTCCACTCTGTGGACTGCTGGCCCCCAGGACTTGCAAAGCTCCCAAACTGTTCCAACTGTTTGCTACAGATGTACATACTGGGCTCTACAGCTCAGGGTTTGGCTTGCCGTAGATCTTAAGGAGAGCAGAGTTCTTATCTGAAGGGTTTTCCACTCCCCTGGTGGTGCCTTATTTACAAAACTGATCTCTTCAGGAGTCCACCTGTAGTCTCTCAGGACCAGTGCCCTGCACATCACAGCTAGTCATTGCACAGCTAGTCTCTGAGCATTTGTCTCCACCATCGGTGGGACTTCCATCTCATCTGGGAGCCTGGAGAGTTAGACATGGCTGTACCATGCAGGTGCAGTCCAAGTTGTGGGAGACAGTGCAGCCCTTGGCCCCGGTGTATCCTGCTTTCCAACTGCTTGTTCGTGAGAACAAAGGTGTGTGGAGCAGAAAAAATGAGAGGCCATGTACAGACAAGGTGAGAGGGCAAATATATCTATATCTATATCTATATCTATATCTATATCTATATCTATATCTATATCTATATCTATATCTATATCTATATCTATATCTATATCTATCTATATCTATATCTATATCTATATCTATATCTATATCTATATCTATATCTATATCTATATCTATATCNTCTATATCTATATCTATATCTATATCTATATCTATATCTATATCTATATCTATCTCATCTAGTCAGTTGAGGTACCTGAGAAATATTTATGCTGTTAGGACCTCTAGTTTGAACATGTCATACTTTCCCAGTGACTTGGGATGACAAAGAACAGTCAGCAAGCAAACCAGGGCAGGGCCACCCTGTCCTGTGGATGACATGCCTCCAAGCAGCCCTGGGCTCCCAGAATATGAGCAATTAGTAACAACTTGTTTGCTTCTGAATGGCAGCTGGGTCTTAATCCAGCCTTTCCTTAGGGGCTTTCCTCCTGTTTGTCTATGCCACAGTCTAGTCCTGCTCTTAAAGGACCCAGAAACTAAAACACAGTCTTGGAGTCTGTGCTGTGTAGTTCTTCAAGACAAAGTGCCAGGGCCATGGAGCGGTTTGAAATAATGTCTCCACAGTAGTAAAAACCCTATTACTGACATTACGGTCTGTGAGTTACAGGATGTTAAGCACAGGGCATGCTTTAGGTTGGGAGAGGCTGTTACACAGCCTTCTCCAGACATTTCACAGTGTCTCAGCAAATCTATACCTGAGGAGGACCACATCAGAGGCTCACAGTAGCTTTGTTTGGTTTTTGACTCTGCTGTTGTCAGATGAGTACAATGTGTACTCAGGTACTCAGAGCAAATCTCAGATACCCTCTCTTTTTTGAGTATTTACCTTTTAAGCTGCTCTGTTTAAACACCTATTTTTTCTCCGAAAGGTTAGCAAATCCCGCTCACCTCCTGCGTATTGGGCGTCACTGGTGTTTGTCAGGGGATCTGATGGACTCAAGTGCATTGCTCTTCAAGGCAGAGATCCGGCTCTCCACCAAGAGCTATTATTTAGGGTTCAATTAATCTTTTGTCTGTGTTTTGCCTTCAGCAGCTGAGCGAAGCTCCTCACAGTGCACGCTGTGCTGTGTGATGGATTGCTGCAAGGACTGTGCTGGCCTTTGTCTAACACTCCAGCTTGTCTCACTCTCTTTTGGATTATCTTCTGGCCTGGCAGATTTTACCCAGCCATAGCTGTCCCCAGGATTTCTTAAACCCAGTAGTGCATATGGTGTTTATATAGGCTCAGAGGGGACCTCTCTGTTGCAAGTGCATAGAGGTTGACAGGGCCCTTTGTGTCCCCCTTATGCTTTGCATGTGAATTTTGTATTGTTTCCAGACAAAGTGAAACTCAGTTGTGTGTGGTGTCTGGAGCCCGATACAGTTTTTCTTTTCTTTCTCTTAGAATTAAAAACTTGAAAAATGGTGTTATGCTCTTTTTAGAAGAAGCTGAGCCGATTTATCTGACTTCAGTGCAGTTACACGGGCAGTGAATGGAGTCTGTTGTGTTTGCAGAGCAGCAGAGGGTTAGGTGCAGGGGTGCAGGCTTAAGCCAAAGACCAGCTGTGACCAACCCTGTTTTTTCTCACCCAAACTCTCCAGCTACAACAGCTGAAGATGTTTTTTAATGGAAGACTGCATTTTTTTTTGTGGAGTTCAGAGATATGTTTGGGGAATGGCTCTTACTCCCTTAAAAGCAAGCAATTTTGAAGCAAATACACCTCAATAAAGTGCCCACAATACTGCAGGACATGAGGGAAGAGGCTTCAGAAAATTTAAACTTGGTTTGTTAAATTTTTGTTTGGTGTGACTCTTTAAGAATTAAAAAAAAAAAAAAATCAAGGCTATGTGGTTGGTGTTCAAAAATGTATTTCAGTAACATTTAAAGCCTTTTGAATTTTTCCTTGTAAAAGTAGATCCCTCATTTGCTTCCAGGCTGGGGAGGAAGCTGGGTTAGCCCAAGCCATGGGTGGTAGCTGGGCAGGTCTCAGTGCCACTTGTCATCTGGTGTCAGCAGTGCAGCTCAGTGCACTGCTTCTCAGGTGAGTGGGGCTGGAGTTTGTGCTCACCCGTTGCATAAGCAGCCAATCAGTTAAATATTCAGTCTTTGTGACTGTGGTAAGCTCCTGAGTTGTCTGTGATCTCATGTTTCTTTTAGGACCAATTTTGTGTATTATGCAACAGATAGCAGAAGCGTTTTGATCTGATACAGCAGAGATGAGTGCCCTTCCTCATGCAGCATCCGCTTGTGTCTAAGCCAATTAGCTCTTACTTTAAAAGTTGTCTACCTTCTCTACAGAAATAAATACCCGAGAGAGGAAGAGGGAGGCAGGGGACTGAAAAATGTTTAGGTGTGAATACATATGTAGAAATGCTTAGGAATGGCTTTGAGGCAGGGAAATGTGTGATTTTTAATACCATTCCCTCTGATTCCTTGCTTGTGGTTTGTTTCCTCCTATTTACATGAAGCACAGAGCCTAAGCTGCAGACTGAAAGCAGCAGAGTGGGACAGAGAAGCCAAAATTCTAGGAGAAAATTAGCCCAACTTGCAATGCCCTGGGGAAATCAATGTGATGGGGAAAGCTGATCCTTTCCTTCCTCCCATCTTCTAATTGCAAGTGTTGGCCTCATCCTTCACCTTCTTTGTTCTCAGTCTGCCTGACAGATGAAAGAGCAGGTCCTGCTCCCCTAGAAGGCTCTGGCATTTCTGCCAAGTGAGCTTCTCGTGGTTTTTTCCTCCAGGTGGGCGCTGAGCAGGAGTGCTCTGGAAATGGGATTCCCATCTGGGGTACCTGAGAGAGCACACGCAGTGGCAGGGAACCTGTCCCGCACTGAGGGTCAAACAGGTTTTCAAATTCCCCTGAGGGCATGTGCGTTACCTACCCCAGCAACATTCAGGAATAACACAAAATACAGAATATAAGTAACATAGCCATGGTGTGTGCGAAAGGAAAAGGTGGGCTTGCTGGCTTGGGGGTGGAGGTTCCCCAGCCTCTCTGTAGTTGTGTTTGATACCGCCAGGAACTACCTGGGCATAAGATTAAATGACGCCTCTTGTCTCCAGATCATTTGTGTCCAAAAAAGGGGGCAAAAGGTGACACAGAGACTCCTGGAGGAGCACACAGAGTTAAGGCCGTGCTGTGCTTGCAAGGGACCACAGCTTTGATCTCAGGTGTATTACTGATTCAAGGAGGTGTGTTGCTAAAGGGCTGCTCTACTTGGTTAAGGCTGAAGTTTGTTTCTCAGTTTGAGTCTGATGTGAATGTCTTCCCCCATCCAAAGACAAGCCAGTTCCCCTGAGAGATCCCATAAACACAAGGAGATTTTTGCTTTTTCCTGGTGCAAACGCTGTGGCTGGATATAAAGTGGGAAAGAATAAGGACTTTTCTTGCCTTGCCACCATGGGAGTAAAAATGCATTTGACTTTTACAGGTCTGGTAAGAGACTCTGTCTCTGACTAATCAGGCTGGGCCAGCAGTGAGATTCACCATGAGCACTCTGCAGGATGGACATCAGCTTAGTGAGATGGGACACATCATGAAGGACGGAGGCAATCCTACTCCACATGGCTTGCCATGGGCACTAGCACTAGGGAATACAGGGAAGGGTGCAGCTTAAAACAAACACAAGCTTCCCAGCTACTGCCTCCCCATCTCCCCTTCCCATCTCTTAAACACAAGCACCAGCCCCAGGCCTGGTGAGACGTACGTGATGGACTGAACGTGCCTCTGCCCAGAGGAACTGTTCCCTACCAGGGACTGCTCTCCTGGTGTTAAATAGCCATTCAGGAGGCCTGTACAATACTCTGTGTGTGCTGTCATGGCTCTTTGGTTTCATACCTAATTTAAGGTAGATGATGAATACTTTAACCTGTTTGATTTTTCTGCTTTCCTGCTACAGCACTGTTGTCTCCTTTTCTCAAAGCTTTGTTAATTCTCTGCATCACCAGGTCCCCTGAGCAACTGCTCATTTCATCTTGGGAAGGAAATTAATTTAGCAGTGTGTTTTTAATTCTCATTCTGTGCCAAATAATGTGAATAATGTATATGTTACCAAAGCCATAAGTAATTAGTCCATTGTGCTACTAAACAAAATCTTAGCACCCAGTGATTAATAACGTCAGGTAGGAAGGCTTTTGCTACCAATTTTTTTCTGTATTTTATTTTTTGCTCATATATGCTCTTTATCTCCATTATCGTTTGACTGGTCGATAGCTTTCATTTCTGATGAAGAAAATCACTCTGTGAATCCATGATAACCAAAGGCCTCAGATAAGTGAATTTCACTGGGTCATTAAATCATAATAGCACTAACAAAACAAAATAAAGAAAACCAAATATCCTCACTGTCATTCAGATGATGCAGGGGCTGTGTGGCTGAACATGTGAGCCTCCAAGAGTGCCTCTGTCTTGCTAAGGAGTCCTTGAGTTCTGGTTGATCATTTTAAATATTCTGATTTTTTCCCATTAAGTTCAAAAAGTGTGCCAGTCATCTTAAAGATATTTACCAGTCAGTTTTTGGTTTTCTTCTCTTTCACTGGTCTGGATTCTGACATCAAGATACCTTTGTTCCTGTGGTCAAAGTCCTCCTGCTGCAGCCAGTTTCTGCCATTATCCTGGCAAGTGAAAAAGCTCCGAGAAGCCTTTCCTGGTAAATCCAGAGCCATTTAGACTTCTGAAATGGCCTGTTCAGTTCCAAGAGAGAGCAATAACTATTTTAGCTACATGCTCCATTAGCCTAGTTATGGTTATGAACCACACTAAGGTTAAGAGCTTCAGCTAATAAAATGCACAGTTTGAGCCTCAGGAACATTTCTGGTAGAGAAGAAAACATGAATATTTATCAGAGGCCAGATTTAGCTCTTTTGAAAAGGAAAAAAAACCCGCTAACCATGTACCTGAGGTAAAATACTGACCTAAACAGCCAGTTGTATACCTCGCTTCTTTTGCCTCACGTTTCTTTTTAATTCCCAAACCACAATGGATAAGGAGGATGCTAAATGCAGGGCTGCATGCACAGTTTTCAGAGTAAGGGCCCTGTGGTACCACAGGTCATGCTCCTGCTGCCCCTCTGCTCTGCCTGCACTGGGGGACTTGGCCTTGCCGAGGGCATCCTGGTGAACAGCACAGCACTGCCAGCCACTTCGGAGGCCAGAAAGGAGGTGTTTAGTTGTTAAAAATATTTGTCCTGCTGCAGAAGCAGCCGGCCCTTCAGGACAGCATGTGTTAAATTAGTTGTGAAAGGCTGAGCAAAGACAGAGAAGGGTTTTAGAAAGTTGGGGGCCATCTGGGCACATTTTCTCTTTCTCCCCTTTGACATCTGGTAGCATTTTGTTTCCATCCCCAGATCAGATATGCTGGCCAGTTAATAAACTCAGGTGCAGGGCAGCAGCTTGCCTGATGAAAATGAGTAACTACATATCACTTTCCCTGATCAGAATTTTGATTGCCACCGACAGGATTAATAAGATTTTTCCTACCATTGCTTAAAGAAAATTGTAACCCCTAGGAAATTATTTAGTTTATAGGAAATGTAAACAGGTTTTAAGCTATCAGCAAAGATGAGGGATAGAGAGTGACTGAGGGAAGAGGCATCATGAGAGGACGTCTGACATTTTATAAATGTCTCAGTGAATAAGCTGGTGGGAAAGGAAGCAAACAGCCCAGTGACAAACTGGACGCACAACACTGCATTGGGTGGAGCTGCAAAGCATGGAGATCATTCAGAGGAATGTGAGGGTACTGGGAAATAAAATCAGACCTAAGATATCTCAGAGGAAGTAATACTACCCCTCCTGTCATCAGCAGAAAGCACAAGTTGGAGGAGGAATTAACATGAGCCAGATGTTCATGTTAATTTATGAAATGACTTTATTACAACATTCAAATACAGTTGAACAAACCGCAGCTGAGTGTCAGTATACCAAACATGAAAGAATTACACTGGGTTCTCAGAAAGCACTTTTAAAACATAAGCTTTTTGGTTTCTTCATGTTTGAAATTTCTAATGCTCAGTTTTGAACTGGCACTGTGGAAAGAAGCTCAAGGGTAAAAATGACGGGGAGCATGGTTTCCATCAACGTGTACAGCTGTGCAGCTTTCCCATACACGATATACTGCATGTGGTGAAGTCTGTGTTAGCCCAACCAACTCCACTGGCACTGGAGCTATTCAAACCTAGCTTTTGGGGAGCTTTGGTCCTGTGACCATTTGACTTTGGTGACCAGAAAAGTGCTAGCTTTGGCAGGGCCTTCTCCTGCACTGGGGGTACCCACAGGTATGCTATGTCAGTCCAGGGTTTGAATCCTGCCTACAGCTGAATCCCTGAATCACTGGGAGATCTCCTGTGGGGAGCAGGCAGCATCAGGGCTGGTGAGGAGCTCTGCCTGGCTGGCTGCTACCTTAGACCTCCCACCTGTGTGAGGGTATTTGCCACCCTCCTGTCACCCTCCCTCCATTAAGTTTGCCTCGGTGTATCTGCAGTTATGCTTACAATACTCCTTTTCTTCTTATCTCAAACAGTATCTTCTCCTTATCTCTTGTCAATGTAATCAGTGCCCTCTTCACTTGTACCTGGCAGAGGAAATTTCTCTCTACCAACACAAGGAAAAGTGGTAGTTCACTTTCTCTCTAGTGCGAGTCTTTCACCAGAAACTGGTCCTTCTGGTACATGATGGAAGACTTCAGGTAAAGGGTATAGACCTGTCAGCCCTACAGCCCAGAATACGTCCTGGGCATGTGTGCCTTTGCTGCGGTCCTGAGCAGAAGGACCATCACAATTATTGACATCCAAGGAGATTCTCAAAGACACAAAGTTAAAAGCTCCTTCTCAAAGCACTGGTGGATTTTGAGGGTTGAATTTCCTGATACTTTTGACCTCTTCTGTTGACCTCTCCTGGGCACTAGCAGGCAGGATTACCTCTGCCACTAGGCTGTGACAAGTTTTGACCCTCCACCACAACAGTCCAGGAGAGAAACTTTCCATGGTCATGGTCGGTTCCTCAGTGCTCCCTGCAGATCCCAGAACTTCAGACCAGGAACTCTTGCTTTACCTTCCACCTGCTTACCCACCAAAGGCAATACTGATTTTCATTTCTCACCTTTTGTGGTATCAAATTAAAGAAATGCTCCTGAAATTGCTCTGCTTACTCTCAGACTTTTTTTTAGTCCATAATTTTCAGAAGAAATTCTCAATTTTTTTGCCTCCTCCTTCTGCTTCCAAATCTCTCCCCATTGAAGCAACAACTGACAGAACCTCCTGGAGCGATCTCTATGGTCAACATGAACTGCAAAATGCAGTAGTCTCACCTTGGTGCAAAGAAGAAGGAGCTTTTATTCCTGTATCTCCTTCTCTTGCACTATATATCCAGATGATTTTGTCAGCAGAAATGCCTTTTGATAGGATTCCTGCTTGCCCTTTGTTATTTTCAGGATTCTGCATTCCTCTGCTCACACCATTTGCTCCTTTGCTCTCTGAACACTGTCCAAAGCCTGATGAAGTTAACAGGAATCTTTCCATCACCTTCAGTGAGATCTCAGACTATGTCCACCCTTTCCCACCCACTGCACCCCGCTCTTGCATCCAAGCCTGCTTTTCCCATGGCAGTCCTTCGTCCTCGATCTCCCTCTCCTCCCTCCCCTTTCTGACTCCCAGGCTTCCTCATCAGCCTGCTCACCTCCTTTGCCGTCTTCACCTCCATCCACTTTCTTGCATCCCTCTGCCCAAGTGGTGCATGACCTCCTTTCACCCCTTGCTGCAAATGGGTCACTCCCCTCTCCTGCCACTCCTGCCATCCCCTCCGCCTGGCCCTCGCCCACCAGCCCTGGCACTTGCTCCTCCTCAGCTCCAGCCAGACAGGTCCCTCCTTCAGGAGCTCTGGGGTCATTGAAAAGACATGGTAAAGAGACTCCCTGTTCCCATTTTTGGGGCTTGACTCCAGCCCAAGGGGTCTTGGCTGGTCCTGGGTTGCCTGGTTTCCTCAGGGCGGGTGGAAGTGCTCCCAGAGAGGTCACAGACATCTGCATCTGGCCAGGAGCAGGCATGTGCCCAGCTAGGACAGGCTTCTGGGAAAGGTTTAGCTGTTGAGACCTTGCAGGTTTTCCTCAGGACATGCAAGTCTGGTTCTTCAGGCAGCCTGTATTTGCAGCTCTGCATGGGTGGGAGGCAGCCCAGAACTGATGGATTTGGTGTTGGCATCTCCAGATGGGTCATGCATCCAGCCAGAAGAGCAGGAGGGGCAAGAAACTTACAGGAAAAATTACTAGAAATTTTAACTCTGGAAAACATTTTTTTTCATAGTCTTGTTTTCGTCAAAACAGCAAGAGTATCTTGGGTTTATTTTCCCTCCAGAAAAAAGAAATATTCAGCCTGTAACAGCTGGAATGGGAATCTGCAGCACAAATGGAAAAGAGCTGCCATTCTTCTGAACATCTTACTGTGGCACCTCATAATGAGAATTTTGGGCAGTGTTAACAATATCAAGTGTATTTGGGCAAACTATCAGAGAGATTGGATGTCAGCTGTAGAGCAAAGTACAACTCCAACCTAATTGTGGGCCTTCAGGAGGAGCCTCATGAATATGTATAAAAATAGTTGAAAATACGCTGTGACA
The DNA here is from genome assembly GCA_013400535.1 of Scopus umbretta. Lineage (NCBI taxonomy): Eukaryota > Metazoa > Chordata > Aves > Pelecaniformes > Scopidae > Scopus > Scopus umbretta. The sequence goes on from VZTL01030801.1 coordinate 26,888, forward strand.
CCCAGGTAATTCTTCAAAATATAGATAACTGTGCAGTCATGGTGAAGACTGATAAAATGTATGATTACTTGGAAAAGGGAAGTCATTTGTGAATGTTCAAGCTGAGTTAGGCACATGAAATGATATGAGAGAGTTTTCTACTCAATAATAACATTCTTCTTGCAACTTCAGTTACGGTGGCTCCATGATGCCTCCAAGACATTTATCTGAATTTTCTGTGCCAGATAAAACATTGCTGATAAAATATTGGACTGCATGTGGGAGTACCTTAAAAATATCTATGTAAGACCAAAACCAAAATGCTTCAGTAAAGTATTTTCTTTCCCATTTATCATTGGATAGGATGGAGGTAGCTGGCAAGGTACATCTATGGGTGTGGCACGGACAATGAATGTGGCTTGGGGAACTGGAACAGTTACAAACACGTTTGAAAAAGATGCAATTAAAAACCAGTTGCATTTCTGCAACCTGTATGTGCTCCACCTGCTAGGGCAGAGGAGAACCCCTTATCACTGCGCACTTCCCTGTTGGTGGCCAGGTCTGCTTGACTAGAATGGAAATGCAGAATTCTTTGTAAATGTAGTATGTATTCAGGAAGCAATCACAGTCAGCACTGCTTCAAAGATGTGTTGCAACAGTCCTGCAGTATTTAATTCTTCTGAAGACATTTGTCACTCTTTGGTATTAATATATGTCTTACAGACCTTTTTGTGTATCCTGTTAAGTTACCAAAATGCAGACTTGAGGGACGAATTGATAAAAATGTGGATGAACGATACTATGGAAAGGTCAAATGTACTAAAATATTCTCAGCTGAAATGCGTCAGCCAAAATTCCTATCAGTCTGAGCTCTGCAGAATGACCCTTTGTAATGAATTTTTTCTTTTTTAATAATTCCTTGCATGTTGTGTTATTAATTGATATTTTTCTGGAACAATCATGCAAACCTCACAGTAAATAAAAGTTGAAATATATCAAGATGACAGGCAGCAGCTAGGAAAACACACTGCAGTTTGCCTGGTTTCGAAGGATAACTCTTGCAAACCAGGTTTTGAGGGGAAGTATAAGAATTTCTGTTTACTAGGTTAGTTATTTTTCATCATACGCTACTCTGCTTTTCTGAGGAGCTTTTGTGGAAATAGGGTAGACTGCATTTGATTTTCACAAGTGGGACTGAAGTGTTTAAGTTGTTGCTCTGCATGACTTGTGCCTGCCACACTAGACATTCAAGTTTTTTCAGCATAACATCTCTGGGGAGAGGAGCACGCCACAGCAATCCAGGGTCTGCCCATCAGTCTGTGGCTGGTGTGGAAACGACAGCCCAAGGGGCTGGGGGCCATGTACATCAATACACAAGTAAGCCATCGAAGCCATGACAAAAGATGTTTGCACTCCAAATGTGCTTATGCTCTTTGGTTTTAGTACATTTTATCTGTCTCTTTGAAACAAAAAATAGTCCTGAAGCTACATGGAAGGGAGGAAGGCTTGTTCATCTTCAAGGAAACCACTTGAATGTTTGGATATATGAGAACAGCTAATACAGAGCTAAGTAATAATTCTTCAGCAGACTTGAAAGCAGGTGGTTCCTGTTATGACTACCAGATGTGCCACTGGTTGTTTCTGTGTAAAACCAGCCATCAGTCCAGTGCCGTATCACTACTTTGCCTTCGCAAACAGACTTACATCCTTTGGGTCTGGCTGGCTTTGTCTTGCACCGTCTGAATTTGGAAGACAGAAAGGGAGGAAATCTCACCTGTGAAGGGACTTCTGCCCTGCTCTGGACCATTTTACCGTTCTTATAGCCACCTCTCCAAATCCTTTCCCTGTGTGACTATCCAAATGAGATTGGTGAGGTTCATTTGTTGAATTTCCTGTACTCCTTTGCCTGCCCTTGGGGAGAGGACCATGGCTGTATGCAGCTTTCATATAGACTGAGGAGGGCAGGGTGTTGTCTTGCCTTGCAGGTACTACTGGAGAACAACTAATTATGCATGATTAATACTGAGCCAGCCCAGTAAATCCCAGTAAGGCAGTTATTGGTAAATCAGAGTATGTTACCAAGGTTAGTTTCATTAGCTAGTAAGCCAGTATTTGGGATTGTTGTTGGAATGTTCCTAAAAATGCCTCCTTATTTGTGGTACATGGGGACAATGACATTCCTGCAACCCCAACAAATAATGCATGCACAATCTGTATCACATTTTGTGAATCAAAAATGAGGCCAGAGCCTAGTCTAGAGAGAGCCTAGTCTAGAGAGAAATGCATCTGTCATCTCAATGGGAAGTGAAGAGAATGCAGAAAAGACCTGTTTTCCTGCCGGTTTTCAGCATTTTGACTCTTTCCAATTCTGCTGTAGGGTTTTCCCCACATCAGCATCTTCTGAGCTGGCCATACCATCTAATCCAACTCCCGTTCCCCTTTTGAGATGGAAGAGAGCCTTCATTTCCTTGGAAAAGGAACCTTCTTTCTGCTGAGGGCTATGTAATTCCAAAATTTTGCCCCGTGAGCTTTTCTCTCCTCAGATTCACAAGCTCTGTGTGTGTTGTTTAGAGGAGGTGCCCTGGAAATGATAGAAATTGTGTCCTTGCTCCTGACATGTGGCTGATGCAGGCTGCCTCCCTCGGCCCAATGCATCTGGTGCATCTGCCAGGGTGAGTCTGTTTTTGAAGGTGGCCTTTTCCCTGTGTGGTTGGTGGAGATACAGTGACTCCAGGGACCAGTGCTGAGTGACGTCTCCTCTTGTATGAACGTGGCCCTGAGAAGACTTTCTTTGGCTGATATATACAGATCTGCACTTCTGCTTCAAATCTGCTTGTTCTAATAGCAGTAGTATTTCTTCTCTAGCCATCAACACAAATTCAGGATGCCTCAAACAGAGGTCTCGTTCTTCCCCCTGAGCTGCATCTTCCTCAGCTACGGGGCAAACACCTTCATCCTTGAACTTGCAGTCTGGGCATCGTCCTCAGGTTGGATGTCTCTGCAGGTCCTCATATCCGGGCAATGCCCACATCTTGTAGATTCGTTCAGTGCAACTCCTCCACAATTCTGTCTGTCTATTCTCTCTCTTAAAAGTGTTATCCAGATTTTCAAATGTCTTAATTATTGCAAGGTTATTGCCCTACCAGTATCTACCCAGATCCTGCTATGAAACTTGTTTTCCTAGCTTGCTGTTTTGAACATGCCAGCTCTCTCGATCCACCCCACCATCAGTTTCCCTCCTCTCTTACAGTGATATTCCATTCCTTGCCCAGGCATCATCTCTCATTTACTGTCAAAACATCAGTGCCTGCCCCAGCAGGATCACCTCCCACCCTCTCTCCCACCGTTGCTCACATGTTTGGTTTTGTTACAAGCACTTATGTGCAGCTTGTGCTGGGAGAAGCTCCTCGCAAGCATCCAAAATGCTTCTTCTCATCCCTGAAACCTTTCTGAGCAACCTCTTTCACTCTGACACCTGGAACCAGCTTAGGACAGGAAAGTGGCTGGGATGTGGAGAGGAGAGAGCACTCCCTGTTGTGTCGACCAACACTTTTGGGTTGCTTCCCTGTATCTAACTTTATTTACATTTAAGGGCAAATGTTAGAGCATATGAACTGGGCTTTTGTGCCAGTAGGTTTCTTAGAGCAGTGGTTTGTTCTCCCAAGCACAGTGTTAATACCAATGAGAAGAGCAAAGAGCTATCCAAACGCACCCCTCCCCTGATACGTTTTGAGAACTCCCCATTGCTTCTCTCCAGCCTTCAGCAGCAGGCTTGCCTCTTCCCCGCAGCAGCCTGCTCTGCCAGACAGCACCTTCTGGCTCAGAAAGCCTTCAGTTAGGATTTTGGCTGCCTACTGCTCCAGATGTATTAGCTCAGCATAGATGTAGAGAGCAATGGGAAGGAGAGGCGTGTGTGTGCACAAGCTCCAAGGCGGCTGCCCCTCTCCTCCTCTGTTAGCACCGACCATAGCATGTCCTCCTGCATCGCACGGTGGGGCAGTGGAACTGCAGCCCCCAAACCAGGCAGGCTCTGCAATCGACCACTTTCCACCTCCTGTGTTCATCTATGGCTTCCCCCAGCCTTGCATAACAGAGGCTGTAGCAGCACTGGGACTTGTTAAAAGTGCACATCTTGCAGCTTTCACAATTGATTAAAGGAGCTTTGCTTTTCACGCTTCTAAAGTACTTTAGCTGTGGAAATAAAAAAAGCATGGAGATGGAGAAAATAGTCTCTTTTCCTTTTAAAAGTCACCCTTCTAAAACTTAATGTTTGTTAATATTAGTAGTATTTATTAATAAATGACCAAGTGTTGGATGCTTGAATAAAGTGCCTCTAAGAACATGGTACTGTAAACCTTAATTTCAAAAGCTTTTTAAAATACTTCATTTGTTTATGTCTGCATAGCGCAATAGTATATTATTACATCTGGGTCATTTCTCGGTCATCACAAGCCCACTCAAAGCACCAGCCACCATCACGCTGTGCTCTGAAAGTCCACGTGAACCCCTGGGCAGGACTGTGCAGCGCGGTCTGCTCCACTTTGCACAGTAACTGTTCCAAACCATCTTTTTTCCCAGGGTTTGATCCATCCCTGCTTTCAGCACTGCCAGGGAAGGTGAAACCCTTGGATCAAAGTAGCAAGCCCGACTCCTCTGAGCCATCACGGTCATGAGTCCCATGGCTGAGTGGTGAATGAAACCTCTGCCCTCCTGAGCCCTGGTCCTGAGATTTCAGTACTGGTCTGAGCACACCAGCTCAGACATTATATCTCCATGGCATTCTGCAGTGCTCCTTAGATGCTCCACATGAAAGATAAGAAATCATAGCTAGCAAAGGGCATGCTAATCATGTAAATGCCTTAATTACCTTGATTAGTCCCAACTGTGAGCATAACCCTGCTTATCCTGCAGTGCCTGGTAGTGTGGCTAGGTGGGTCTGCATCAGACGGCAGGGGATGGGGTGTAAGGGCTTACCTTCACACTAAATATACATTGAGCCCTCCACTCCATGAAGGAGTTTGTATCAGGCGTAGGTGGAGTCAAGGGTACTTGCACTGGGGACATGAAATGACCTCTGTGAGGCAGGACTGAGCTGATCCAGGCTCACAACAGGGTGTCATACGATGCTACACGATCCTCTGGTGGACCGCATGAGGGAAGGGATCACTCACCCTTAAAACTCGAGTCAAATTTTCATGGGCAGCAAGTTAAAAATGAACGAACAAAAATACTTTTCTTTCATACCTGCATTTAGGACAAAAATCCCAGTGCCACAGGGTCTTCCAGAGACCAGCTGATACTGCCTTTAACAGGAGTTCAGAGAAATGCGTGCAGGAAATATCTGTAGACGGCCATTTGACACGTCAGATCAGATATAACCCATGGCTCAGAAAAAACGACCTTTGGTTGCTGGGAGCTGGAGGGCTGTCCCAGAGGATCCAGTGCTGGCTGATTATCTAGATTTTTCAGTCTCACCCTCAGCATCTGCTTCTGGTTACTCTGGAGACTGGATGGTGGGTCGGAGGGACCTCTGCTCTGAGCCAGTGTAGCTGTTCTTACACACTGACAAAGTTGCATTTGGCTTAAAAACTGATGTTAGTGCAATCTCAGTGCCTTTGGGACCATACCCTTGATGTAATGTCCTTCTGCCTCCTACAACTTCTTCAACATTCAGGAGAAAAAAAATAAGCATGAGAACTTAAAAAAGCAAAAATTAAGCAAAAGCTTTCATTTGTAAAATATTTTCTTTATTTCTGCTTTATTCAGAAAATTTTAGAACAACTCCTGTTTAGGTAATGTTAAAATAACAAAATGCATCAACTATCTGATCATTTACATTCTAGGTTTGGCATTGGTTTTGGTATAGGACTGCATGCCTTAAAATCACCCTCCTGTTTTCATCCTGTAGGTGGGACCGACGACTTTACGAGGGATTTCTCCTTTGACATTCTAAAAACATAACCCAGAAATATAAGTAGAGTCTCTTTTAAGGGAATATTTCTGGAGGCAATGGAGCTTGATAAAACAAGACAGGATGTATGGCTTGTGTTGGAGTATCATTGTATTTTTTATATACGTATACTGGGATTTTGTTGGTACTTTGCCCTCTTACAGCAGAGGAGTCCCCGTTGCTGTGCTGGCCCACACATGTTCTATGACTCCAGGAAACCAGACACACAGCAGGTTTCGATGGGTTTTGTCCTGTAATGGAGATTTATTCCTAGCATGAATCACTCTTCCAATCTGAAGTCAGTAGAAGTTGGTCCTGAATTTTTGGGCATCCCTTGGTGCTAACAGCCACATGAACTTTGTATATATTGCTATATAGATTACAGTCTCATATTGTACTTTTTGGAAATTGACACACAAAGGAGAGGGAACATAGTCTAATACTAATGTAAAGATTGCTTTATATAGCTTAAAGCTGTCTTTTGGAACATGTTTTATTTTTAACATCGCATCAGTTATCTCCAAATATAGACTGCAGCGAAAAGCAAACTGGGGAGAGAAATGAGCATGTGCACATGGCTTTCCTGCCTCTGCGCTATGTTGGTGCTGCTAGGAACTGGGCACTTGTCTGTCTGCTCCTTTGGTCGCAGTCCAGCCACCCCCATGCTCTCCTCTCCTTTCCAAAAATGGGGAGTAAACCTGGGCCTGCAGCAATGCGTGCAATGCATTTTACACCCACCCTGCGCTGGGCCCAGCAGTCCCATCCTACACCCACTGGCGCAGACACTGGCGGGGCCAGGAGGATGAGTATGTGGCACGGTGGTGGTGGTATTTTGGCACAGAAGCCTGTGAATCTAAGATGCAGCGAGTTGTAATGCTCCTCCAGCCTGGGCACCAATGCTGCTTCCCATGGGGACTGGGAAGGACAGGGTCACCCCGAATGACCTTGCAGGCAATGACAGACCTGGCCATTGGCTCCACTCATAGCAACCCTCGCTTTTCCTTGGGACAGGCTGGCCATTTGCACATTCTCCTGCTTTCTCTCATGCCTTGCCTCCACAGCAGCTTGTCTCCCCACCTGGCACTGCAGCCACAGCCACTTTCATACATCCCTGTCACACCTACAGCCCTGTCAGTGGGACAGCTGGGTGCCTGGGACAAGGGTCCCTCTGCACCCCTAACCACTGCCTGGTGGGAGGGAGCGCATTGCCCTTTGGCAGGCTGCAGCAGGATCTGCTCCTCGGCAGGGAAGGATGGGAGGTATACAGGAACTGATGAAGAAGGTGGGCAGAAGGGATCCTGCTTCTGCAATGCAGTGATGAATGTGCTCCTTTGAGGAAGTGAAACCCTTGCATGAGTTTCTTCACCAGAGGGTATGGCTTTGACAGGACAACTGGAGAGCATTTCTCCTCCCTTGCTTGTCTATAAACTGGCGCTGGTCACGTTTTTAGGGAATGAGCCTTCAGCTTTTTCTTCCAGCTGGCTTTTTTACACCAGGGATGAAGGCTCTGCCTGGGGAGGTGGCAGATTTCTGCCTGTGTCCGTGCTGCTGGTGAGCAGAGATACTGTGCTGGATGGGCAGCAAGACCTTCACCTCAACCCTGAAGTTCAAAACTTGCTCTGGTACAGGTACCACAGGGACTTGAAATTTAGTTTCCTTCAGTCTCATAACCATTTGGCTGTGCAATATCATAGACTGCTTCTCTCACTTGTTTTTGTCTCCTCTTCCTGCTGGGAGTGCTGTGTGGGCTCATAAACCAACTCACAGAAAAAGCAGCACCATGTAAGCTACGGTGCCTGGTCTTGGCTTGGGGGAGGCAGGCAGCGCTGCTTCATGTGCTGTGTGGCACGCTGAACAGTGGCTGCCATTTCCATCAGGCACAGGTGGGAGGCCTGGGAGAACCAAAAGCCACCGGGGGAATCAGAAGGGAGGACTCTTATTATTAGCCATGTCACTTGATGACAGCCGCACCTCAGGCATCCACCCACACCGCTTCCTACTCCTTTGAACCAGCTGCTCGGCTCGGCTCAGTAGGGAAATGCTCAGCCAGAAGCTGCTAGTCCATATCTGACTCCTCAGTGTAAAATTAAACCACTCTGCTGCTGGAGCAAGGAGGAAGGCAGGGCTGGTGCCTGGGCTCAGTGGGACAATGGGGAGGAAGACCTCCACACAGCCAGGACCAAAGGGCTACAGGGATGTCAGTGAGTGGTGGCTTTGCTGGACACCCATCACAGCAAAGTCACTGCTGAGTTCCTTGTGTCTTCCCCCCTCTGATTTCAACTCACTTTTCTTTGTTTTTCTGCCTCTCCTACATTTAAGCTTCTGTTCAATCTTGCACTTACCTCTAGGAATTCCCCAGCATTTGGGCTGAGATCCAGAACAGCTCTTTTTGTTTGCAAATTGATTCAGTCACCTCTCGAGTTCTTAGCACAGGTGCTGTACATTACCTGGCAATGTTAAATCATACATGGGTTCTGCCAGGGGAATTAGAAATAGATGAGAAATTGGAGGTATTTCAGGAAATCTCACAGAAAGCCTGGGGGTTCATCATGGCTATCAAGTCTAGTGAGGATTTCCCAGCAGCCTAGTAACAGAGATTTTAAAAAAAGTAATGTACAATTAAGCTTTCCTTGAGCTGCCCTTGTACTGGTGTTGGTGTCCCTAATGCTGCAGGCAGGTACATCTAAAGGAACTCATATTTCTTAAAATCTCAGCCCTGCACGCCTTGTTGCCTGGCCCTGTTCTGCAACAAGCCATTTGTTTCCTGGAAATCTCTGGGACAACAGGGGATGGCAATCCAGGGGCATGAGATAATGCAGGTATTTCTCAGCCCTGAGAAAAGGGGCCTGATCCCACCCTGAGCAGCCAAACAACACCCCAGGATGTGGGCTCATGAGCTGCGCCTACGTTGCTGTGCACCATAAGGATGTGGGGGGAGCAGAAGTCCCTTCCTCTGTTGTCCTGTCCCTCATGTTAAACCTGCTCAGCAGCCTGTTTAAATGCTAATAATTAGCAGTGAGCTGCTTGTTTGTCATTATGTTCCATGTGCCACATTCCCAGAGGATCACAGCTGTGACTGACCCATGAGCAGGGCGGTCTTGGGGATCTCCACTGGCAAAGGTCAACAATGAGTTTGCAACTGCTCTCCTTGCAACAACTCTGCTGCACTCCTGGCTCCTGGTAGCAAATGGTGTTTTCATTCCTGAGAAGGGTTTAGCAACCCCACCTGGACTGAGTGAGTGAACTTTTATAATCTATTAAGTATTTTAGTTTTATAAGGTAAGTCTGGGCAAGAAAAAAGAGCTCTACCACGTAAGTCCAGGCTTCTCTGGTGTTTTGTTTCCAGGTGGGAGGTGGCATCAGTTCAGCTCTTTGGAGCAGGAGGAAGGACACCAGGTGAGCATCAGCCTTCAGTTAAGCTGCTGCTGAAGGGCAGGCATGGGCAAGTGGTCCCTTCCCCCAGCGTCTCTACAGCCCTCTCCTTAAACCTCCATCCAAGGTGATCCTCACACAGAGAGAGAGGCTTACTTAGCTGCTGCTGAGTTACAGCAAAGACCTAAGTCATTTTAAAATGATCCCTGCCACTGACTGGCTGCCTTCTCCGAGCAGGAAATAAGTTTTCCTAATCACTATTAACAGCTTGCCACTTGGCACGGAAAGCCTAACTGCGGGTTCAAATCTCTGTGTATAGCCTGGATGTTGACCTGACCTCTGTAGCTCTGTAATTTTTATAATTCTTTAAAGTTTCATTACTGGGTAATTCTATCCTATCCTATCCTATCCTATCCTATCCTATCCTATCCTATCCTATCCTATTCTATTCTATTCTATTCTATTCTATTCTGTTCTGTTCTGTTCTATGTGTTATGACTTTGGACCCCAGGCAGTGCCACTGGCCCTGGGTGGAGGGCAGGATGGGCATCCCTTGCTGTGGAAGCCCTGTGTGGGCAGGGGACTGAGGGGCCCTGCTGCCTGTGCTGCCTGTGCCTGACACAGTGTAGGTGCCTGATGCTTCTCCTGGGGGGCCTCAAGGCAGCAGAGGCATTTTCCTCTTAATATGTGGGGCTGCACCAAGCCAGAGGATGACGCTTTTATTTTAACCACTTGAATCCCGAGGTGCAGGAGCTGTTCAGTGCAAGGTGTGGTTTCAAGCAAGAAGGCGAAGGCAGTGGTAGGTGGATGGGGGTGGGCAGCATGCTGGTGGCTGGGGCCGAGGATGGGTCACCCCAGTGCACGCTGAAGATGCCGATCAGCTGCCTGAGGAAAAAGCAAAGTACCTGGCGTGCCTCACCCCAACCTAAGCTTGACCCGGTTCAAATAAATCTTCTGCCAAGGATTGTCTTTGTTACTGACTTTAAATAGCAACATCTTCATTAACCTAAGCCTTCTCTTGAGCCTCATGGCTGCTCTCCCTGCCGAGCCTTTTCTGTTACCCCTGTCTCAGACTGACCATCCAATCCTTCCTACACCTGCACTGGTGATAAGGGCTGCAGGATCAGGGACATGGTTTAAAGCGCTGGTGTGTGGTCCATGGGCTGAGGAGATTCACCCTACGAGAACTTCTCCAGCCATCCTCACAGATCAGCATCAGGCATCTCTCTGCAAAACAAGCTCCCAGCTGCTCTTTTTTCTTTTTTCTTTTTTCTTTTTCTTTTTTCTTTTTTCTTTTTCTTTTTTCTTTTTTCTTTTTCTTTTTTCTTTTTTCTTTTTCTTTTTTCTTTTTTCTTTTTCTTTTTTCTTTTTCTTTCTTTCCTTTCTTTCGTTCTTTGTCTTTCTTTTTTATTTGCACAGGCAAAAAATTGCAGGTGCTGGAAGAGCCCCTGGCAATACCCAACAGAAGTCCAGCTTGTCTTTGAACAGGCTGCACTGGGGTGTGTCGATGGACCTGGCTGGGAAGAGCCTCACGGGCAGCAGCCCCCAGCGGAGGGGGGCACAGGGATGCCTGCAATCCTGCATGGGGAGCCCAGGGAGGTGGCGGGGGGCCGGAGCTGGGCCATGCCATGCGGGGCTGAGCTCCTACCCCAGAGCCAGGACGTTGCCACACGTTGATGTCTGTGCTTTCTTCCTTTTCTTGAGTGCAGGGAGAGACACGACCTTCCCCTTGGACTTCCTTCTGCATATTAAAGCCTTCCTGGAGGAACTGGCGGCTTTCTCTTGTTTAATTTTTCTGTTAAATACACTGTATACCAGAGCTGGTTTAATATGTTGGTTCCTGTTTGCGATGTGTCAGACTGATGGTTGCTTCTTCCACGTCTCCAGCCTCGCTGCAGCTGCAATGGCAGGTATGAAGTTGCCTCTAACCTCTGCAAAGGAAGGGGAACCCATGCACAGAGCCATCCTGACGCAATCATGGTTGAGCTCCCTCTTATGGATAGCTACAGAAGGCCCAGTTAGGCTCAGACCTTTAGATACCAAATGTTTTTTATCTCCACCTTTATTTACATAGTATTGGCATTGGGTGGGGTTAGAAAAACTTTCAGGATGGTGTTATACCATGGATTACTTTTGGGGCAAGTTTTGGCACATGCAGATGAGGTTGTAAAGCCTTTAGTGTCATGACCTAGGCCTTAATTTATTTAGGAATCACAGCTGCCCAATGGAAACTACAATTTAGGCATCAGAGGTTATGCCAAATGAGCTAGGCAAAAATGAGAAGCACACCCAGCACTCTGCTGGCACGAGGTGCCAGGTTACAGGTAGAATCACACAAAGCTGTTTGTGTCCTCTCTGCCCTAGTCCATTCCTTCATCATCCCCAGTGCATCTTACCCAGTGCATATTACCTAACAAAAAGGAAAGTCCAAACCAGTGAGAAACCTGTGCTGCAAAGAGTCCAGGCAGCCACGTGGGTGCCAGGAAGCATGGGGTGGTGCTCATCGGGACCAATGACAGCAACTCCCCAGTCCTTGCTGGGAACTGCCCCAGACACACAGTGATCCCAGCAGCCTCAGACAGAGGACACAATGTAAGGGTGAAAAGCTCTTCCACTGGCACCCAGTGGTGTCACGACCTGCTCCCAGGACTCCGTACTTATTTCATCCAAAAAATGAATTAATTAATGAAATATGTAATCCTGGCCTTGAAACTGGCCCAGGTACCCCAGACTCGTTCTGCCCCTACTTATCCCTCCAGGCTAATTCTCCACATGTGGGTGGCCAGGGGAATGTGCTGGGTCAATTTAAGCATGACGTGCTTCACCACTACAGTGTCTTGTACTTAAAGGGTGAATTCAACCTCACCAGGCAGGTCATAAAAATCCCATCATTATGGGTGTGATCTTCCCTGAGGATAGGGTATACTGCCACTGTGTTTCATAAAGCCACAACCATTTTCAGTATTAAGAACTGCAGCAGGTGACAGCCCCATCTCACCGAATGGGGTTTTGGGGAGAGAGCAAAATGGTCTTCATTCCTGCATGCACAAGCCCATTAGCCAACACCAGCAGGCAGAAATGCAGAGCCATGAACTCCCCCGACTTCCACATGACTTCTGAGAAGGGTCCTGAGACTGGCCCAACACCAAAAGAAAGCTTGGGTGACCTCCAGTCAGTGCACTGCAAAGGATGAAGCCTACAGCTCCCTTGACTGTGAAGGAGAAGCCAGATTTCAGCACAATTATGACAATTCACATGCACTTCAATATCTGAGCTACAGTCTTTGTATCTCTGCTAAACTGCCATATAACATCTCATCATACTGACTGGGGAGTACAGATCCACCTGCTGAGCTGGGTAAGTGCCGTAGGAATGGAATGATTAAATTCCTCTGTTTGCCAGAGTGAAGCAAACTAAAAAAAATCCCATTCATCCCTTTAATAAAACATTTCCTCCTTTTTTGTAATCAATATAGGTCAGATCTCTTTTACGCAACACAAGGCTCTAATTCAGCTGAGTAAAAAATGTAATGTAATTTCAAGAATCTATAAATGGTCTAAATGTGGTGTATTTAATAAAGTCAATCCTGGCTAACTAGGAAGCAGAAAAATTACTATGACCATTAGGGATGGCATTTACTATTCCAGAGCAAACACAAGTAATTTTATCTCCCATATATATATTGGCAAATTCACTGCCTTCTGACAGCGGAAAACACAGGTTCCATAACCCTTTACTGTGCTGAAATAGCCGTTTAGAAATAACTTTTGAGGTGAGGCGTGATCTGATCCTTTCCATTCTTCTTCAAATGCATTCACGCCCAGCACTGCTCAGCAGGCTAACCTGATCTTGAGCAAATGCTTCACAGATTTTTGGTAGTTACCAAAAGCTTAGTTTAAAGACTGGAGAGCATTTCACTCTTAAAGCATAGCAAATCGGCCAGGAGAGCATGAAAGCCTCTCTGGGCAATCTCCTTTCCATAGGGTAATTTACTTTCAAATAAGCATAGAGAGGTGTTTATGGACTCCCCGCCACCACCGCTGGCTCCAGGACAGACTCTCACTCCACGCCAGCCGCAGCCAACAATTCAGTCTCCTCCCAAGCACTGTTCAAACAGGTTGGAGGGTGGGGGTTATCGCAGCTCAGTGCGACCCCCCGGAGCTGGCTGGGGCTGCTTCTGCCCCCCACACTTCCACGTGCCACATGCAGGACGCCAGCAGCACCCTGCAAGTCTGCAGCTCCTGGAGAAGATCCGCTCAACTTAGCATATTCCCTGCCATTGCTGTCCTGTTGGGCATTGCAAGCAGAAAGCAGGCTCAGTTCCCCAGTGGAGTCCAAGCTGGAGCTTGCCTCCTTTTTCTTGTACCCAGCCATGGCTGGAGAGCTGGAGATAAACTGCAGTTACTCTCAGGGCAGGAGCTGCCACCACCAGCACCGCAGAGAAGGGGCAGGGAAGAGGGTAGAGCCTTTTCCTCCCCACCTTAGAGCAGATGTCATCATTTAATTCTATTTCCTTTATAGCTATTCATACATCCAAGGAAGACCTTAACACAGATGCTCCAGCAGACAGGACTGCAAAAGGGTCCCTGTGTGTAATTAAAGAGCTGCCCAGCACTGCAGGCAGTACCTGCCTGCGGCTGCTGGCCCATGGGACACAGCATCTCGGGGAGTGCGTGAGTGACACCTCATCATACAGCTTATTGTGAGGGGTTTACCAAGTAGAGGTAATTAATGGCTGGAGAATGACATTTAAACATGTTTTTTATACTTTCTCCTAGAATTAGGACAGAATAACACTATTTTGCAGTCTGATTAATTCTTTTAGCCTGCAACTGACTTCAGATTTGCATAAGCAGCGTAGTTCATGCTTTCTGCTACCAAAAGCTGAAAAGCAGGATATTTTTCAGCTATTATTTTGCTTTCAGGATTTTAGTTAATTTCCACAGTGCATTTGTCATTGTTCAAGAACATACAATGCATTGCCAGCTCTATCATTAATGCCAGCTCAATAGAATGGTGTCAGAATGATGATGACATTTCATTTGTATGAATTACAGCTTTTCTGATAAAAATAAAAAACCTTGAGCCCCATCTCTAATTTTTTGTTTTGACCCTGCAAGTTGCTTTCTGCCCTAAAGACCACATGGTTCAGCCTATGAAACTATATTTATGGTTCCTCCCAGGGGTGAGGGTACTCAGTCCTGAATCCATTGCTGGCGTGTTCAGTGCTCACGGTTTTAAGCCCATTTATCCAAAACAGAAGCTTGCAGCTCCCACAATAGAAACATCACAACACTACAGTGCGAGGGCTCCGAGGTGGAACTCACGCTCTCTGTAAGCTCTCATGGGATGCTCTGGAGTACGTGCATCTGCCAGTCACTGCCTGTCAGCTAAGCGGGGTAGAAACAAAAGCACAGGCAAATTAATTAGGGAAAAGTAAGATCCACTTTCTGCTCTCTAATTCAAGCTCCTTGGCTAGAAGCGGCCTCTTTGATTTACCCTAGCTCCCAGTTCATGAAGTGCTTCCTCCTTCTGCCCCACAACACACACGCTATCCTTTGTTATTCTGTTACCCACCAATAAATCCCCAGAAGAAGGAGTATTTTTTTCATTTGGGAAGTGTAATTAAAGGGCCTTGATTTAAAGTCACATTTTCATATTCAACTTTTGTGCTTGTAACAAGCACATACCTTTCAGACAGGAATGCCACTAAGCCTTTCCCTGCTGGGGAGGAACCGGGGAAGCATTGCCCATTTTCCTGCTGGAGGGCAAATGCTTCCCTGTAAACAGCAATGGGCATTTGACTGCAGACCCCCCAACTGTTCAGACTGTTGCATGTGGATGTTGAAGGATAACCTTGTGCTTCGGGATGCTGTAGCTGGCAATCCAGTACTGGTTTAAATGCCACTGCTCCGGGGCTCCGTGCAGTCCCCCTACCCCAGGGTGCCAGATGTCAGGGTCACCTCATTGGTGTGGCACTCACAAGGGAGACAAGGCATCTTCTGGTTTTCCCATGTGTTGCAGCTGAGAGAGATGCTCCAACTATAGCCTCCCACCACTGGTGACAGTGACAAACCTACCTGCTTGCCAGATTGGTATATGAAAAGCACTATGGATGAAGGAAAACTTAGCAATAATTTTCTAGTTTACAACTAAGTTACCAGCCTGTCTCCTTTAAAGTAAAAAGCAGGGATGTCATGTTGTTTAGCAGCAGTTCCCTGATACAAGTATTTGTAACTACTTAGGTCATCAGTGAAACAACAGTTCCAACAAGCTGTAGGAGAGAGATCAGCAGTGCAGGGCTGCAAGGCATCAATGCAAAGGTAAACTGGAAGAAATGGTTCCCACACTGCACTCCCCAGTGCCAAGCCTGGAGGAGCACTGGACAACCCAGCAAATCTTTGGCATTGAAGAAGAACTTGCAAACAGCAAGCAAGGGACCTAGCTGCTTTGCAAATCGAACCCCGCAATTTGGAAAGAATCAAGACACTGTGGCCAGCAGCACTCTCAAAACAGGGAATCAGGGAGCTGGAGAGCAGAGATGCAGGTGGCCCTGCAGGTCCAATATGGTCTATGGGAGTGGTGGGGAGGGATGAACATGACAGAAAGCTGAGGTGGTCTGGTTGGTATGAATCAATAGGAAAGGATGCTGCTTTGGGGCATGGAGCAGAAAGGGAAAAGTGTATTTGACTTTGAGGATGAGGAAGAATAGTATCAAAACAGGAGCTGCATGAAACTCCTTCTCAAAAGCCAGAGCTCCCTCTCAGCTCAATGTATGCACTGGACAAATAGACACCAAGCTCCTCTGCTCAGGAGGTGGCTGCACCAGGCTCGCTGTGGCACTGCAAATTTGCTAGTTGCATGCCCAATGTGGATGCTCAGGTTCACACCAGTGCCTTCATGGTTTTAGAGTCAAACACCTCTTGCTGGGCTGCAAGTCACTCTGCCAAGAGAAACTCCAAACGCTCCCCATTGCCTCTTTAATTTTAGACTGTAGCGAACAGGAAAGAAGTCCAAGCGATGGTTTGTCCAGAAGCTCACACTGACATTTTTATCCCATTACAGTCACACACACACACTCAAACAGCCCAAACACATCAGGCCAAAGGGCACCATAAGAATTCAAACAGTTTCAGGCTCTTCTGCAACTGCTCAGCCATGTTATATCTTAGTGTCCTCACAGAATATTCAAGTCATAAATTCAGACACAAAAGCTGTTTCTCCCCTGTCCTTCCTTGAGTAAGCTGTGCGGCCACATTAAGCCTGGGTATAAATGTTGTAATTTCCATGGGTGAATGTCAACCTTACCTGAAGAGTGGTGGAAAGCGGCTGGGGTGTGCTTTCAGATGCCTACTTGCTGAACTCTGAATTTACAGTATTGTTTATCAGATTTCTCAATATTTACACTCAGTTCCCATTCCAGTAAACAGATGACATATTATATGATACTACTGTTCAAAAACCCTAAGGAAATGAAAACCAGAAACTCTCTGCAGCAGAAACCCACAGATGTGAAAGGTGCTGAATTTAAGGTTCCTTCCAAGGCCTTTTTACTCTGTCCATTATTTATAGATAGCGCACAGTTCATAAGTATTTAGAGCAGGCACAAGCACTTTTGAGAAGATAGGCATTGCTTGATGGGTTCAGACTCTCATTACTTTTAACTCACAACCTTTCTCCAACAGTGGCAATTTCCAGACACTTTAGAAGAATGATTTCTGGAAGGGATGGTAATAGGAAAGCCAGCCCCTAAATCAAATTCTTCTTTACTGAAGGAACTTGGCTTGTGACAAGGAGTGTGAGGAATATACTCTGCCTTTCCTGAAACTCAGTTGAGCAGAGAATGAGAAAATGTCCCTGTTTGTACATCAGTGCCTGGCGCTGTCTGAATCCTGCGTGGCTCTGACATGCTCTGGCATCCCAGGGCACCGAGTTGCCCATGTGAGTGCCTTTCAATAAATGTGCTTGAGATTTTTGTTCTTTTACTAGAGTACAGTACTGGCAGTGCCCTTCACTTTACTTCTTATCTTTTTTTGCGATATTTTGTTTATCTCTGTTGACAGACAAACCTACAGCACTGGGTGATGCCATTGAACACAAGCTGGCAGTTGGCCCGTCCACACTGTGCATAGTAAAGCCCTTTGGTTACAGCCTGAGACAAAACCTCTTCCTTAGAGGATATTTTGTCTGCATTTTAAAAGCAAAGAGGACAATCTGTGAAATAAAGAGGTGTTTCCAAATCAGTACTACCTCCTGGCTTTAGCCAGAGAGTCCCTGCATGGCTGTGTGGTCTGAGCAGTAGCCGCAGCCCTGCCACGGGCTGGACAGGCTGTGGATACCCTGGGGAGGTTCGTGAACCGCACTGGATAACGCTGGTGAAGGCAGCTTCAGAGGAGCCAGTGACTGGGAAAGCAAACAAGTCCCTGGCTGGGACAGGCCCGACAGTATGTGGCTTTTGCCCCAGAAAGGGAAAATCCCTCTTGCTTAATTGCAGGGAGGCCGTTGTTACTTTTGTATTGCACTCTCCTGTCCTTAAGTAAATTGAATAATTTTACATAATAAATCAAGCAGTGCACCTGCAGGATGCAATGCAGATTGGGCAAAATGTTCATTTTAATTACACTAAGTTTATTCAACCATGTTAATGCCAATAACTCCATCTGGCTGGAGCAGCAAGCACAGTTTGGCATTTATTTCCAGGTATACAAAGCTTCGGTTTCTGCAAACTGAAAGGACATTAGCCATCTAAGGGAATTTGATCACAATGTTTGATTTAGCAAATTAATCTTAAGCTTTGAGAACATGATAAAAGGAAAAAAAAAA
>VZTL01030805.1:215-10860 GCA_013400535.1 Scopus umbretta
GTACCTGCTTACAGGACTATCAGAAGCACTGAGATTGTCTGCCAAAGAGCAACAACATAACTTCAAACTACTTCACCAGAGCCACTCAACTTTTTTGGCAGACATGCACATTTTCCACACCCCTTCTGGGGATAAAATGCAGTATCTTGGATATGTGCATATGGTAACAGATGGTATATGCCAATTGGTTTAGTGGCAAATATTGCATAAACTTTGAAATACCTCAATGTTCTGAAGCTGTAAGTTAGACCTGGATAGAGAAATATATATAAGCAATCCTTTGAGAGAGATAATGTAAGCTGTATGCAGTTTAGGGTCTTCCTCTCTCAGATGAGATAATTCTGCATTGTTATTACAGAGGATTTTTTTTTTTTTTTTCCTAAGAAAGATTTGTTCTACAGCTTTCACTAAAAATTTCACCTTTTGCCACCCTAGAGTACATTGAGTATCAGGGACTGCCAGTATAGGGATCTTTCCACTATATTAATTTCAATGGTGTGCATGTTATGTCTAAATTACTTGTTGCCATACAGCAGAGATCCTCAAGTTAGCTTTAACAAAGGGCACAGAGCGTGTTAGCTCCTACAGAGCTCTGCGGTATCTCAGCTAGATTTCTTTTGGAATCTGAAAAGAAATCTCTATATTGCTCTGCCAGATGCAGTGTAGACATATATCAGTATAGCTGGCCAGTAACAGAAGCAAAATCCTGATTCCACAGCATATTCCAACACACTAATTACTGTCAACATACTGTCTCTTATGAAGTCCTTTGGATGAAAAATATTATAGCAGCGTAAAACTTTTGTTTTCTTTCCTTATTTAAAGACAATAATACTTACATAGCCACAAATAAGTGCTGCTTCTTACAGCAGCCTTACACAAAGGAAACAAGGCTCTTTGTGAGAGAACCCAACTACTGAGCAACAGATTGAATGCCTGAATACTTTCAGAATAAGATAGATACATGTAATGTATTTATGTAGAGCAACAGAGATCTGAGGAATCTGCTCATTAAACAGCCACACAACAGACAAGGTTATTGTAAGCTAATGCGAAAGTCTTACAGATTTTAAAAGATACATCCAAACTTGAACGGCCAACCTGTACTACTGCAGCCTACCCAGTTTCAACGAAATGTTCTAAGTACAGGTTTGAAAAACTGTGTCAATACAGAGGAAATAACATGTTTTACTTAAAGTACCAATCCTGGTGATTCAGGAGTGAATGCTACCTCTCTCCCCCTCCGCAGCCCTCCACTCACACACACACACCAGATTCACAGGATTAATATGAGACTGGCTTGA
Source organism: Scopus umbretta (assembly GCA_013400535.1). Lineage (NCBI taxonomy): Eukaryota > Metazoa > Chordata > Aves > Pelecaniformes > Scopidae > Scopus > Scopus umbretta. The sequence continues at coordinate 1,520 of VZTL01030805.1, forward strand.
GGGTTTTAGCAGTAACTGCTGCAAAACAAGTTCTGATTGGTCGATTCAGAAATTGGGATTCTGGGCAGTGTTTTATAAAAGGATAATGTATCTTTAAGCCTAGGTGCCCTTCAGGGAAATGTATTGGATAAATGTCTTCTGAAAAGCCTGTAAATATTCCATCGCCTCACTGTCATTACTACCATGAAATGATAATGAAGCATGAAAGAAATATAATTCCATATTCAGATGACAGCATTAGCCTTCATAAGCAAACTGAAATATTTATTAGTAAAATGTTCGGTATCTACGCCTGTAATCTAAAAAAAGGACAAAAATGTTTTATAATAAAAAAGAGATTGAATGCAGAGGTAAAATCTGGTTGGCTGATTTTATTGCTTATTATTAAATCCAGGCAAAACAATTATTTTTTTCTTTTCATTAGTAAGGCACCCAAATTAAAACTATGCCCTCAGGCTGTGAGGTTTACAGTAGTGATTAAAAACAAGAAATTGTGATGCATGGGGTTTTTGACAATGGCATAATCAAATTCATTCATATTGTTCAATCTTTCACTGACAAATATTTTTACAGTGAGATATACCAAACAAAGAAGCACATACAAGTACTATCAATACACAGAAATTAGGAAGACTTGTTATTATTGCAGTAGAGAACAGATACAATGTTTCTATAATCTTGAATACAAACATTATAGTGTAGTTAATTAGGGTAATTATTGCCTAAATTGTGCTTAATTGTTTTATACTGAAAAGGATTTCTGAAAGAAGCTTTTTGGATTTCTACAAGGCACAGAAGTGAATACTGTACAGTCTAGGTATTTAGATGTAATTTCATAAGTTTGACTGTATTTCCTATACGTCAGAAAATACATCCTGAAGCAGGCTGGGACAGAGATAAACACAAGCCACATGCCTTGACCTCTGTTTCACCTTATTGAAAAAGAGGCGTAAAATAGTCATTTAGTACACTAGCATCAGAGAGCATTCACACACTCTAAGCACATTCTTGTAAAAAAAAAGGCCTTTGAAGTGAATGAAAAATTAGAAATTCAAGTGACCACGATCAATTCTGAAACACTGCACAAAATTAATTACAGTTTTGCATCAGAAGCAAGAATGTAGATTTCAGACAGTCTATGTCATTTATCTCACGCTGTACAATATACAAGGCGATTAAAAAGCCAAATCTGTTCCCACCCCCCAAGTCTAAGGCCTATCAGAGTCTGTGAAGTACAAATGATTAACTCCAAATTATTCAAGGAATTGTACAGACGCTTCAACTTGAATGAAATTTGCAGCGAGTCACAGGAGCTACAGAGGGACAGATTTGCTGCTCTTTATCAAAATCTAGTCTGACTATCGCTGACAGAATCCAGATAAATTGCATAGTAATCTGGCAGTGGCTGTGGAAAGCTTGCTCTGCAAAATCCAAATCTCTAATTTCTATCTGTTTTTAATTGCTTGACTTAAATTTGCATTTTTATACAATTGGCTTAAAGGATTTATTCAGTTCTTTAGGCTACTCTAATAAAATTGGGTCCCATTTTGCACGGTATCTCAGAAACCTACTTACACTAAATAAGCATGCTGTATTACAAAAATATTTACTGTAGCAGAAAAAGATTCCTTTTTATGTCACGTTCAGAATTAGCTAAAGAATACATGTGTCAGGAAGCTCATTTTAAACTCCCCTATGAAAACATACCTCAGAATGAACAGGATGGCATAACAAAGAAAAGTAGGAAAAAAACACAGGATAAGCTGGTAACAAGAGAAAAAAAAAAAAAAAAAGAAAAAAAAAACCCACACCATATGTGGACCAAAGAGTAGGTACACATTTAAATACAAGTCAGAAGCCACCCATAATACAATGTGTTGTTAACCAAGCTTCTTGAAAACAGCTATCCATGCAGCTCTCCAAAACCTGAGAGTAGGGCATTAAAGCAAGAACTTCAATTCTTGTAATTACCATGCTCCCACATCATTAATGGAGGTGCTGGCATCAACTGACTATTATCCTTATCAACAACTTAATGTCACTCTCCTAGATTATAATTTACCTTACCCCATCCATAAATATTACAGAATACCAACATTGAGCAGCACTTGCCTGGCTAATACCCTTCAGCCAGTGTTCAAATGAGTATCAGAAACCAAATTCAAGCGTGATGATTGTCTGAAAAATGGTATTCCAGCAGGATAACCAAGGCAAATCACCAAGTTCTCCAAAATATTACACTCCTAATGACTTCTTCATCTGCATTTATCCATTCTGGAACTGACTAATACAATAGATGAGAAGAACCTATTTCAAACACACATTTTAACTTTCTACTCAAGCTTTGCCAAAAGAGTTGCTTTATTTAAAAGATGTCTGTCAAAGGCTATACAAAGGCTACAAGCACCTTTGACTTAATTTGAATATCTATAATCAAAAATATACAAGCTTCAGTATAGTTTAACATAACTCAATGGAAACAAGGCCTTACATTCTTACAGATTAAGTTCAAATAGAATTTAAAAACATTAAAATAAAAAAAAAAATAAACAATCTATTTTTACCTACCAGTTCGAACAAGGATGTACAGATTGCCTTTCCCTCCAAGTCAGTGTGAACAAAACAGCACCAAACAGCTTCTGTACTTCAACAACAAACATGATCTGCCCCCAACCACAAACAGGATTTGCCCCTACATGTTATTCACAGAGCTCAGTATGAACATCAGCACTGCTGGAACTTACGTTCCAGCCTGAAGGGTAGTTGCTCCACTACTCTTCCAGTGGATAACATGTCCAGCATCCATACTTACAAGGAAAATCCACAAAAGAAACCAAGTCAATGAACCAGCAAGAAAAGTCAGCTGTTAGAGAACACATGCTCATATTAAATTCCTGAGATCACGAGCTATCAAGCATGTGGCAATTCTAACTCTGGCTATTGTGTAGATAAATCCATAAAGATATATGAGGAGACACAGTTATCCAATCAGTACTTTCCCCCTCTTCAAATCAGTGAAGTTCCTCTAGGATGTATAGGCAAGAGAAGGAGCTCCAGCAGCAAGAAAACAAACTCCTTCCACTGAAGAACTGTTCTGTCTACATCACTGGAAATAGGGACAGAAAGCAGGAATTATGTCACTTCCAAGTCTCAATGTTCACAGCAGATCCCAAGTGAGAAACCAATTAGAGAAACCCATCTGTAATTGTTCTAATGAAACACCGACAAGCAACGTAAGGACAATCAATAGTTCTACTCCGGGTTCCAGAGGAACTTTACTTTGTTGCTCTTGCTAATGACCTCTGCAAAACTGCATAGGGAGAGAGTTTCTCCCTAGAAAACCAAGCAAAATGCTGGAATGGCAAATGCTGGAATGCTGCTTAAATGGCAAATTGAGGAGAGGATGGCAAAACTCTGTGTCAAACTGACATGGAATCGAAAGTCGGTGTAACACAGAATGTACAGTCATTTCTTGTAGCTAGCACAATAGAAAAGAACTGTCCATAGCCTGTTCTAATCCAGCCATGTCACACCTTTATTTTATCAGAAACTTTCACACTCATTCTCAGGAATTACTAAGCTAACCTTTCCTGAATATATGAGATATTCTGTATAGGAGAGATGAGAACAAATACATCTTAACATGTTGTAGAAGAAAAACAAAGGCTGACAGACTTTCTGTAACTCCAAACTGCTTATACTATATGTTTGCATCAAATCAACTGGTCTATACTTCCTTTAGCATCAGAAGTGACACAATATATGCAGCCGTGCATGTTTGAATTTTTTAGAACACCTGTACAATAATGAAAACTCAAAATGCATCCTACGTACTTTTCAAGATTCCTCATGTCTTCTGACAATTCTGCTATTACGTTTTTGGTACCCTTTCCCTCTATTACCATGTTTTTATAAGGTAATTTATATAAATCTTCTGTAAGATTACAGATAAAAATTCCATTTAACTGTTGAGTGCATCTTATATGAGTTCCACAATGATACATAATTTTCTAGCAACAAATTTCTTATTCACCTTTGAGGTGTTAGAATGAAGGAAGACCTCCAAGGTTTTAGCAAAAGTCTTTATAAAAAAATGCATTTGTATTTTTCCTTCTTTCAGAGGTTCTGAATTGTATATTTCTCTAAGAATTAATATCTGATTTCATTTCCAGCTGAAGGTAGTTATTCTAAAGTATCCCTCCCTTTTCATATTTCTCATCTTTGATTCCTTTGAATGGCTATACTGTCAAATACTAGAAGTAGAGACATCTGTTTGGTGAAGCAGAATTCCCGAAAGCTGATTCCTGCCAACGTGAGTCAGTGTCCATTGTACTCCATACATTTTTGTCAGCTAAACAATGCTGCTATAATCTGCGTCAGTTTTATAGGATTTAATTCAGCTGCAATGTCAAGCTAGCATTCATAGTAGGTTCATTTTAAAACAAACACACACTTCCCTTCAGCCATTATTCGGCTACTTCTCTCCACTGAATACATTCCACAAACGGTGTGTACCAACAGTCTTCCAAGCAGACTGCTCTAAAGGATCGACTGATGTTGCATTACATCTTTATGTTCAGCAAAAATTGGTCTAGCAAGTATTATGTCATTGTAGGCCCAAATACAAAAATACATGCCTTCAGCCCACAGGGCTTCACATATACATCAGTTCCATGCTTTGTCCCCTCCTGACACATTAAAGCATGCAAAGCTACAAAGCAGGAAACAGATTTAAGCAGCTGATATTTGGATCACCTCTCATAGTAGCCCCACTGATTTCACTGGCATTAGTCAAATGGAAAATAAATTACCTGCATAATAAAAATATATATTCTTTTATTTAAAAAAAAATATTTTTATGTTCTAATTAGAAAAGCTTAATTAAAAGTCTGTAAGACCTTACATGTTTTAAAAGTAACTGCCTGCTCACATCTGTATAAGTGTATTCACTGAACCAACACATTATAGCAAAATTCAAGTTTGATTGAGGCAGAACCTTCCAGTATTAGAAAATATAAACATTCTAGGGTGCCAATACAAAAACTTATTTTATGGTAAAAAATAGAAATGTTGAAGTAGAGGGGGCTCACAAAGACCTTTAAAACAACACACCATTAAAAATATTTAAGCTTGTCTGCACTAACGCCTTCTATCATTGCAATGACTGTTAATCCAGGTAGTAATTCAAGCAAAGGCAAAGTCACAAGGTTAACTGCAGCCTTTAATTTGTTCCTTTCAGAGACTTTTCCTGCTATGTTTTTGTTACTGCTGAAAACCAAGTGTCTAATCATAAAGGGTTTGGTGCTTTTACCAGCGTTTTTTAGCAACTTTGTCCCAGATATGCCAAACTAGATATTCCAAATTTCTGACGTAAGTTGACAGATAGTCAATTTGACCAAATTTCTTTGTTGCACTCAACAGCTTATTCAAAAACTCATCAGTACAGTAATACTTAGGAGCCTGAGCTGCTTTAGACTACAAAAAAAGCCTCAGATATATGCATATTTAGGTTTCCACAAGTGTATCAAGAACAATGTCTACACCTACTGCTATAAAAATCAAACTATTACTATAATAAATGCAAAAAGACTAAATGCCATAAGTAATATCCACCAAAGGAGGAGGAAGAGCAGAGCAAGTGTCTGACAAAAATGGTGACGTCTTGAAGGCCTGAGATGACATGTGTATACTTAACTCCGCAATCATGCTATCCTGAGGAATCAATGCTTTGTGTAACCCAATATTGTACGGCAGTCCATGAATACAGAGAGTGTATACTGCTTCTCTGAAAGTGATTTCTTTTTTTTCCTTGAACTATTAGCTAAAGTTCAGGCAGGCTTGTTTCTCTTAGGAGCACAATCTGATGACAGTTACCCTGCTGCAGCCATGTTTGTTTACGAAGAACACAGAAGTCTTTATTCTTGGTTCCAAGCTCTTTTTCTAATCGTTGCATAGCTCAGAAATGCTTTTTAAGCATCTTTCAGAGTCAAATTCTATCCCATCCTTTGGCTTTTTTGTCCCTATAGTTCTATTGTTTCCTTGGATGTCAGCCACTCTCCCATAATCCTCCATACTTCACAAAGCAACAATGACAGCATTACACCCAAAGTGTCCCTCCCAAAGCCCTGAGTTCTCAGTGGAGACATGTCCACCTGTTTGGGATGAAGGTTGCTGTTATTTCAGTTACATGGTTTAGAAAGAAATGTGCTGTTTCTTACAATGTGTTAAAGTATCTGCCTGGCACTGAACCCCAATAACATATTCTACAAATCAAGCAAACTATAAAACATGGCACCTTTAACATTCTTTCTATGCCAAACTTCTAGGGAAATAACAGAAATCTGTCTGAAATCCTCAACAATACCTTAAGAGGTCCCAAAAACTTTACATAAACCTTACCCAGTATGCAAGTATACATAGAACTGGAAGCTAAAGAAAGAGTCCAGTTCTACCTGAATTACAAGAAGAAGCTGGTCTTGTAATGTACTGTATTAAATGTTTGAAGTAATGATTTCTTTAAAAAGTGGTAGAAGCAATAAAAAGTATATTAAATACATGTCATGATAAAAAATAGACAGCATCATTTGATTTTAGCGCCCTTTCCCTTGAAACTATTTTATTATTTATAACATAGATGTTTTTTCAAGACACTTTTCATAACCCTGTACTTTGAGTTCTACTATATAATATATAATATCTATATAATAATCCAACCTGTCAATCACCAGTTTAATCCCAAGAAATTACATAAATACTTTGGAATAGGAAAACTCGCATGGATACAATGCTGAGATTACCTGAATGAATTGATCATTGAGAATATACGAGACACAGTAGAGAGGTGCTAAATAAATAAATAAATTTAAACAAGCAAAAGTACTGGTTTTGGCTGGGGTGGAATTAATTTTCTTCCTAGTGGCTGGTATGGGGCTCTGTTTTGGATTTGGGCTGGAAACAGTGTTGATAATACAGGGATGTTTCAGTTATTGCTGAGCAGTGCTGACACAGAGCCAAGGCCTTTTCTGCTCCCCACCCCACCAGCGAGCAGGCTGGGGCTGCATGAGAAGCTGGGATGGGACACAGCTGGGACAGCTGACCCCGACTGACCAAAGGGATATCCTGTACCATATGATGTCATGCTCAGCAGATAAAGCTCCAGGGACGTTAGGAGTGATGGTATTTTGTCTTCCCATCACCTTTACACATGAGGGAGCCCTGCTTTCCTGGACGTGGCTAAACCCCTGCCTGCCAATGGGAAGCAGTCAATGAATTCCTTGTTTTCCTTTGCTTGCATGTGCAGCTTTTGCACTACCTATTAAACTGTCTTTATCTCAACCCACAAGTTTTCTCACTTTTACTCTTCTGATTCTCTCCCCCATCCCACTGCAGGGGGAGTGAGTGAGTGGCTGAGCGGTGCTTAGTTGCCGGCTGGTGTTAAACCACAACAGCAAATAAGAGAAAAAAATAAACAAAAGAAAAAAAAAATAAAAGAATGAAGAGCAGAATTCATGGGAGGTAACACAGAGAATTTAAAAAAGCCTATACTATAGATAGTATAAAATTTGTCTCACAAAACCAGATCTTTCTTAGATCTCTTTTGAGTTTGATTTAACATTTGGCTTTCCTTAGAGAAAACATTTCAGGAAGTATTTTTAGGCAATTTTTTTTTCCTGGACATCCTATCTGAATACAGTCTCTATAAGCTCTTGTTCTATGGCTGAGATTTGAGAGTAGGCCACTGTTTAGCACAAAAAGTTAAATTAAGCTTCAAATAGACAGCGATTTAAAATCATTTCTTGGTCCTAAACATTTAAGCAATAGGAAGGGAGGAAATGAGGTGGTGCCTTCCCATAGGATAAGAAACCAGAGGTGCTACTCCCTCCATAAGATGCCTCAATTGTATTATAAGTTATTCTGGGCATGTTTCTTATTTGAAAATGATCCCTTCCTTGTCCCCAGATATACAAATCAAGAGACTGCTCTTTATCAAATCTTAACTCTACAATACATAAGGACCAAGCCATAACATAAAGTATAAAACAAAAAAGCTTTTTTCTTAACTATGTGAACTACTGTACTTATTGAACCTGGCTTAGTCACTCACATAAGATATTCTGCATTCTGTATTCTGAACTGCCTTTCCAGTGACCTCCAAGAGGGGAGATTTCACAGCAGCAATCCAATTCAAAAGTGATGAAAGCCTGAATAAGGCAGTGAAGGCAACACGCAGAAGTTATAGCTCTATCTCTGAGAAGACAAACACAGCTTGTCAATGCCATCTAAGTACTCAATATCACACATGGAACCCACAGAAGCCCTGGACTGCAAACTGATTTGTGTCACTTAGTGCATGTCTACACAGCCCAGGGCAGAGAGGAAGAGCTACAAAGCCAGATGACCTCATATGGGTACAGAAATATTGTATTAGTATAAAACTCCATCTATACCAACTAGACCAACTGAGATGTAAAACAAATCTCGGGAACATGAGTTGGTGATGAACCTAACACTGCTTCTGATACTCAGGGTGTCTTATTCAATGGTAGCATGGGTATCTCTATAGGGCACTGCACCACACTGTATCAATATAAAATAATAATCACTTAACAAAGAAAGATGGAACCCTTTGCCACAGTTTCTACTAACTTCAATTTTAGGTAGGCTGTGTTTTTGCTAACTTTATGCTTTCTCCTGCTATTTTTTTTCCAAGTCATCTCAATATGACAATGCATTACAAAAAAGTTCCGAAGGAGATTGTAATTGATTTAAAAAGGAAATAAATCCTGTCCTTTCCCTCCCCTCCTGCCCTTCCATCTCATCCTTGACATTGAGTTTATTGCCTTTGGAAGAAGGGGCAGGCAACTCAAGAGAGTACAGGGCTCTCGTTAGGTCAAGCAAAGAGGAAATTAGAAAGGCAAAAGCCCGGCTAGAACTCAATCTGGCCGCTGTTGTAAGAAATAATAAAAAAGGTTTCTGCAAGTACATTAGCAACAAAAAGGGAGCCAAGAAGAATCTCCAGTCGTTACTGGATGCAAGAGGAAACGTTGCCACCAGAGATGAGGAAAAGGCTGAGGTACTTAATGCCTTCTTTGCCTCAGTCTTTAATAGTCAGACCAGTTGTCCCCAGGATATCCACTCCCCTGAGATGGAAGACGGGAATGGAGAGCAGGATAAACCCCTATAATCTGGGAGGAAGCAGTTAATGATTTGCTACACCACCTGGACACACAGAAGTCTATGGGGCCAGATGGGATCCACTCAAGAGTGCTGAGGGAGCTGGTGGAAGAGCTTGCCAAGCCACTCTCCATCATTTATCAGCAGTCCTGGTAAACAGGGGAGGT
>VZTL01030806.1:8781-21302 GCA_013400535.1 Scopus umbretta
TGGAGCTTTTTTTTATTTTTTTTTTTTTTTTTTTTTTTTTTTTTTTTTCTGAGGGTTTTGGGTTGGTTTTTGGTTTTGTGGTTGTTTTTTTTTTTTTGAGAGGCACTTTCCCGTAACCCCGCCCCATCACAGCTAGGTAAAGTCAACAGGCAGGGTCTAAATTACAAACGTTTTAATGGGAGAGGGATTGGCTGTTTCTCCTTCACCCCCCTGCAAACAAAAAAATAAAAAGTTTCCTAGAGCACAGGAAAGCCCTGATGACCTTACAATTCACCCCGCACATTAAAACAGTGGCTGCACGGCTGCCTGCCTGAAAAGAAAAAGCAATAGGCTTAAGAGGAAATTGAAACAAGGACATTTCTGCTGAGATCGGAGTTGGTCTGGTACATCTTTTGGATCAGATCAAGACAACTGGGTTTGATTTTGTCTGGCTTTACAGGGAACACTGGGAAGAGAAAACCGCATCAAGGTGGGGCCCAGGGCTTCAGAAGCGAGCAGCTGACGAGCCCGTCTCTCCCCGCCAGAGCCGTGCCTTTCGCTCAGCTGAAGGGGCAGGTAGAGCTGAGCCCCGCGCCCGGCTTTCGCACCACACGCCAACACGCAGGAGGAGCGCGTCCCTGAACGGGCTGCGGGCCTCTGCCGAGAGAGGCGCCCTCACCCCCCGGCGCCCTGGGGCCACGAGTGGACCCCGCGTCCCGACCCCTCTTCCGCCCCCTCCCGCGGAGCTTCAAAGGTTGCCCTTCCGCGGGGGCTTCCGCCGGCCCTGGCCGCTGCCTGCCCGCCCTGAAAGAGCAATCCCAGCTGGCGCGGCGGGATCTCGCCGCGAGGTTTCCTCCTCCGAGAGGAGCTGCGCCCTGCGAAGTGTCCTTGCACGGGGAGAGCGAAACAGCAAGCTTTGGCAGAGCCCTTCAGGGGAGAAACCGGCAGGTTAAAATACAGGCGAGAGGCAGAGGCAGGGTTTCTCTGGCTGCTGGGGATCGCAGGGAGAGGGGTGCCTTTTCAGCAGATTTTCAGAGAAACCGCATGAGGAGGGAGAAACTTGCTGCGTAGGACACTTCAGCACCGCGTAGCTGCGTGCAGCAGCGCCTGAGCAGCGGGGATGGACGCGCAGCGACTTAGCCTTTATTTCTCCCGTGCTTAATCTCGCGATTACCGTTACCCCTGCATGCCTTCCCCTGCGTGTCCTCACTCAATTAATAAAAGGGGAAAAAGAAAAAAAAAAAAAAAAAAAAAAAAGCAGATAACTGTACCAGAGGCCTTTGAAAAGTGGAGCGCATCCAGGGCTTGGCGTTAGGCACGACGCTTCGCGCCCCGTTGCTCGCCGGGGCTGGGGCCGGCGCGGCGGCCGCCCTGGCAGCGCTCCTCACCTCCACCCCGACATTACGTCTATCGCGACACGAGTCGGGCCCCGCCAGCGCGATGTCCGCCTGCGGGTCCGGCGGCGGGGTGGCTGGCGACTGCTGCGGTCCAGGGCGATTCTCCCGACATCCTCAGAAGCGGGAAGGTTTTCTGGCTTCGCATGGCCAGATCTGGGGCTGGGGCTCGGCCGAGCTCGCCAAGACCCTCTCAGGAATGTAAATATTTCGGTCTTTCCTATGAGGGAAAAAAACCCAAACCAAACAATCCTGCCCGGGGTTAAGTCCCTGCGCGGGAATTTGCTGACCACGTCCAGTCCCTCCCCGCAACCACATCCCCTGGCCAAGGGACATGGGCGAGCTCTGATGGTAAAAGGAGAAATGACTTCGTTGCCAAGGGTCACATTTTTAGTAGCAAAGTGCTGCTAATGTTTTAATTACGTTAAAAAAATAACTGGATTAAAGGATGCAGTTTATTGGAGTAATGCGAGTGTATTTCAAAGAAATCAAATACCCAGAGTTAATCAATATTCAGACACTCGAGGCTACAAAGCTAGGCGGAAACAAAGCCTTTTCAGCAGAGTAGCAGTAATGTGCAGCACCTGAAGTAAGTCACTGCTGGGGAGCTCTGTCAGACACTACTAATTAACCTACTTTTCAACTGAGTTGATGTCAACTTTTTGTGAGCGAGGAGAGAGACGCACTTTTCCTCGGATTTCATCCTCGCCCCTCGCGGTCCTTCCCCGCGCCGCCGCCCGCGGGGCGTCCCCGGTTCCGCCGCCGCGGATCCGCCGCGGCCGCGCAGGGAGGCGCCGGGCAGCCCCGGCCGCTCTTGGGGCTGGGCAGCGGCAGTCCGGCAATCTACGCGGCATTTGACTCTTTAGTTTTAATGGTTTTTGGAGCCTTCTAGCGCAGCACCGACTGCAAAGACTTGCCCCCCCGGCCCCCGGAGTGGCCCTCTGCCTCCCCGCCCTTGCGGGGCAGGGACCGGCCGGCGGCAGCCCGCCTTCAGCCCCCGGACCTTGAGCAAAGAAGCCGTTCTCCGCCTGGGAAAGCAGCCCCTTTTCTAGGGGGATGTAACGCGGCGCTGCTTGTTTTACTTTAAGAAACTCATCAGAGCAGGAAGACAATACTAAATTGTCCTCTACACGCCCAGGAGCGCCTCTCAGGGATTCTTTAATTCCATGACATGAAAATCTCCTGAATAGTGCCCTCCCCCACAACAAGCCCCCTCAATTTCACATACAGAAACAAATAAAAGTGAAGACGCAGCCTTTGTTTCTACTGTATTTTTCCTAAAGCAACAACAAAGCAAGCTACCACACCTCCTCTGAGTTTACATAGCCCTTTAATTAGGTACAGGCCTGTGCCAATTTATATCACCTGTGGGTTTGGCCCATGTAAGAGAGCACTACTTTTTCCTTTGGAATGTTCCCGCTAAGTGAGAGATGGAAGGTTACTGGTAGGAAGTTGGGCTGTAAATAAAGGAAAACTAGGAGATTGTACAAGAAATCAGCAAGTTCAATCGCAGTTCTAGGGCATGATTTGTGAGGGGAGATAGCACAAAAAAGATCTAGTGTAGAGAGGACAAAGCTTAGAAGAACCTCTGAACATAGAAAAAGTTATTGGTAAGGAAAAGGACTGAATGCTTGCTTTCTCCACAGTAGACAGCAGAAAAGAGTGGGCTTAAGTTGCAGCAAAGGGGGTTTGGGGTAGAGATAGATCAAGGTCTCCAGCTGCAAGGAGGGCTGAATGCTGGAACTGACCTAGGGAGCTGTTGGGGTCTCCATCCACGGTGGCAAAGCCAGACAAGCCTCTGCTAGGGATGACGTGAGTGTGGGGATCTTGCCCTGAGGCAGAAGAGTCCTTCTTCAATCTCTCTAGCTATATCTCTCATATTTCAGGTAAGACAAATGTCAGGTTTGGCACTAAAGAAAAATAAAGTCAAAGAACTCAATCTTGTAGAATCAGACTCAAGTACAGTACACAACAGTAAACAACTGAACTGCGTAGAGTTCCTCTGGCATTGCCCCCAGCAAGTGGGACCAGCTTGGAGGATACTAAGGCAGACTTTGGCAGCAGAGTGAGTAGTTTAAGTATTTAATTATGTACTTACCATGTTAAGCAGTAAAGGACAAACCAAGTGAAAGGGTCAACTTTGCAAGGTGGGAGGACTGGGTACTGCAACTGCAACTAGGAGTTGGAGTGGTGAGGTCCCCCACTAATGTGCGTGTTGCTGAAGTTGTTCTGGAACGTGTCCTGAGGTGCAGGGACGTTCCTAACTTAAGAAGCCCTTTTACTGTGTAGATGACCACTTTCCCAAAACAAGTAAGGATTGAACTTTTGAAATCAGCATGGGTGCTAGCAGCTCTGAACATCGGTGTGAGTATTTTAATTTGAAGTGTCCAGGCCTCTGAATTTTAATTCTTCTACCCACCAGACCACTAGGAACAAGATTCAGCGCATGCCTACATGCTGAAAATTCAACTGATTTTACACCTGTGTGTCAAAACCCAGCTTTTTCTTAACTGGGAGCTGAGGAAAAGAAGTATGTTATCTTTGGGCTTGATTTTTCAATGCATTGGAGGAAGTGTGCAAGGGGTGGTGAGAAATATGGTGGGAGCTATTTCTAATGGAAAGCAGAACATAACTCTATACTGCTCTTCCCTAGAATCCAGTTGTCACCCAAGTGTTTCCCATGAGCAATAACATTCCAGATATATCCACCTGGTAGCACTGGGTACAGCTTTAGAGTTTAAAATGATTTTTTGCTTATATGAACCTGAAAACATTCTTTCTACTGGGAGACAAGCTGTTTGGTGAAGAACTCCCACTCTTTCCTCTGCTTTGATTTAAGCTTTTTTTTTTTTTTTTTCATTTACTAACATACTTATGGAAATAATTTGCAAACATATTGTATCTTTTAAAGTTTGAGATATTGTGCCATTTGTTCTTATGCAGACTCTTAAGTGAAGTCATTGTGGGGGTTCTGCTTAAACAGTGGACGTGAAGAAAGCTTTGTGTATTTCACGGGTTGGTGGGTATGGATTTTGCTACAGCATTTCCCCTCCTGCTTGTCGTGCAATTGTGCATTAACTTTTCACTTTTCTTTTAAAAGAAAGAAAGAAAAAAAGTTGAGTCTAGCAGCCTCAGTCACAGAGATTACTATATAAAAATAACCCCCAAACCTAAACCAATCCATTATTACCATTTTGGGTTGGAGGGAAACTGAAATAAGTTGTAGGTATGAACAACCCCATGTATATTAACAGGTTGCTAATTCAGAGGCAAAAATTAGATTGGGAGGAATGCTGTGTAAAATAAATACCATATGCATGATGCATCAGCATGTTGTTTCTTTTCCCGTTTAATTATACCAAGGCTTCAGGATCTGTCATTTACCTTAAGTACCAGGAAACACCCAGCTTTTTTAACAAAATGCAGTAGAGTTTAGGGATTGCAGTCCATGAAAGTAGGATTTGCTTGTTAGGGATTATCCCTTGCAATTAGGGATTGCTCCATGAAAGTATCCAGGACACTAGCTACATGACAGAAAGAACTTTAAGAACTTTAAAAAGAAAGAAACTTTACCTGTGGTAATTTCTTTTTGAAAACTTCACTATGCATATGTTTTAAGAAAATAACCACAAACACATGAGCAGTGCAGCAATTACGATGCCAGACAGTCATTTGTATTGTGTAGGTCGTTTAGAATGGAGTTCTGGCAAGTGTAAATGTCTGCTGTGCCGCTTACAGCTTCTCTTGGGCACAATAAGATTTGTGAAAATGTTTTCTACTTGGTGTTACTTGAACAAACATTTTCTTTGGAAGAGTCAGGGATGTGTGTATTTTTCTTGTTTGTTCTCCCCGAGCACAAATGACAACATAATTATTGCATGCAAGGTAGCAGTGGTGTTGAGGGACTTTCAGCATATTTGTGATTTTCTCTTAATTAATTTTTTTTTTCTTCCTCCAGCTAAAATTTTTCAGAAATGTATTAATTGTCCGTATAAATCATATAGAAGCCCTACAGTTTATGAAATTATTCTTATTATGGAGGATGGATACCAACATTTTTGCTTTTATATGCGAAGAACTTACTTGTTCTCTTGTTGATCTTATGAAATCTCATAGCTTTCTGTCTAGGAAATAGTCTTGCAATTTGGATTTTGCCTGTACATACACCCACAGGGTGGGGTTACTTTTTTTTCTTGGGTGGATGAGTACTCTTATGTGACAATAAAGAGGAAGATTTGGTGTGCTGTTACTTATGCAAAAAATGGCAGATTAAAACATGATACAGGATGGTACTTTGTGTAGCTGGGAATAGGATTCCTCAACCTCTTTACTACCACCTATCATAAGTTATTGAATGAGATTATCTGAACAAGTTCCCCACTAAAATAAAAAAAAAAAAAGCTTGTGGGAATCTGAAGATATATAAAGGAGAAACTTCCTTTTTGTGTTTGATCTACAAATTGTAGGGAACTCTGATTAGAAAGAAAGATTGTGCAGCAAGAGCTCTCTTCTAGTGCAGTGCAGTGTCACCCTGAGATGCTGCAAGTAGCTGGGGCAAAAGCCTTGGCTACATAGATGGGATAGCTGATGGTGGCCTGAAACAGAGCTCTCCAGGCCTACTGTAATAGAAGCAGCAATCGTGCCCAGTGCTTCTCATATCCTTTGAGTCATGAGTTCATGAGGGAGCAGTAGCATATGTCCAACCTATGGGTTGGATATATTCTACTTGACATTCCCTGGGTCCCTTTCTCTGATTATCCAGAGGACAAACATGGCTGATGCATGCCATGATGAAACCAGTGGAGAGGAGATGGGAAAGGGCTTGTGCTTGCGCCTTACCATAATACAGTCACGAAGAGGATCACGGCATAAGCTGCAAGCTGGAGCTTGGGCATGCTCCTGCGTTCCACGGGCTGCAAGCAGCAGCTTGTTCTTTGCAGGCTTTTCCCTTGGCTCCGAGGCTGATACCCTGTTTGGTAAAGTGCAGGTAACCTCTTTTGACAAATCATGGTAAATCACTATAGTTCCGAAGTTAGTAGTCAAGGACAGACAGCTTCAGAGAGCATTGTGACCAAAAAACGAAACAGCAGAATTCCTGGATCATCCACTTGTAGATGATTTATGAAGGGGAAAGAGTCATGAGTTGTAGGAATTCAGCAAAGAACAACTTATTTTGATAATTATTGTCCTGGGTCCATACACAGTGCAGATGCAGCTAAAAGAAACCATTGCAAATCCCAACACACAGTTGCTGCAGAATCTTGTGGTGAGGCGCATGCTTATCTTTTTTGAGCTGCCATTGCCTTCTGTGCTGCATGAAGCTGAGGTTGTTGGAAAAAGTAGTAGCTGGTAGATCTGGTTCCATTAAAGTGCTCGTGATGGCTGGTGCAAACAGCCTTGCTGACACTGGCACAGTTAATCTTGTCCTGCAAGGGCTGGTTCACTTTGCTTTCTGATCCACAGGTTAAGACTGACCATTCAAGTACTTCCACTCAGTTACACATCTGCTGCTGGGCGAGGAGGGAAAATGACTGTCTGCTGCTGTCTCAGTAACACGAGTTTGCTGATCGCTTCCTGGAAGAGCGTTCCTTTAGTGGCCATGGCACTGGATACAACGGCTTTGTTTCAGAAAAGCAAAGTTGTTAGTAATGTAATGCCTGGACACTTGAATGACTTGTGGTGTTCTCTGTAGCTCATACTGGCAGATCTGTTCCTTACTGTTTGGGGCAGAGGACAAGGCAAAAGGTCAGTTCTAGACAGCAAGGTCATCCTAAAAGGATTTCATTGGGAATTCCCTTATTTCACACACATGAATTTTTACATGATTTATTCTTGCCCGACATACTTTTGAGGAGAGGAGACATGTCCTTGTTCTTTAGGAAAAGATGTCTTCCCCGTGCACCCCCCCCCTTACTTTTCTTAAAATTTAAATGTAATCTGATTACTGTGTCACCCTTGTCTTGCTTGGTGTGCCCTAGGATCAGCTTGCTTTGCTATGGTGAAAGACTGGATTTCATCTAGTTATTTTTGCTTTGGTTTGCACAGACTTTTTCTGAGTGTTACTGACTGTGTCATTCATCAGATTAGATCAGATACCAAATTATTTTTTTCTGAACATCAGCTTTATGTAGAGGCAATGAGATAAATTTCTGACCCAAAGATTTTTGATGTTTTAGGAATATTCTAGAGGCCTCTCTATTTCAGATCACCCTCACATTGATGAACAACAAGGACCTCGGCAGACTTCAGATTTATGTGCAGCAGAGAAAAAAAAAATTGAGCCTCTAGATATGATATGTCTGGCCTAATTGTGGTATGGTCCAGTGAGCTGTGCAGTGTTCTGCTTGATTTACCTCAGTGTAAACAGTGTCTGATCTCCTCTCCCATATCGGTCTGGTCCCCCCTCCTTAGGTAAGGAAATCAGGAGAATTTTTGATCCTTATAGTCAGAGCAGTGGCCTGGCCTCCCACAACTTGTTTTATTTGAGGGACTCCCCAGCCAAATCTCCTGTGTTCAATTGGATGCTGCTGCTTCCAGGATGTGCTGTTCATGTTCACCCTGCTGTGCTGGCACTTCTCTGCATGCCTTTAGTATGTCTGTGATGTTACGAATACCCCAAGATATATGGATAGCCTTTATCACAGTTTGCTTGAATTCCTTCTTTATTTTTAATGGATCACATAGGTCTGATAAACAAACATTTGTTTTCATCTAAATCACAGACCAGAATGCCTCTTTTGGCCTTTTGGCTGTTTGCTTGTTTGTGTGTGTGTAAAGTGCAGAGTGTTCTGCAGAAATTCAGTACTGCAGGAAGAAAATACCTTTCAGATGTGCTTTTACTAAAATGATAATAATAAAAAAGTTTCTCATTATTTTCCAACATTATGCATAGTTATGGTATTCAGATTTAATTACATACAGAATAAATACAACGCAGACCCCAAACTGGTGAGATCAGCTTTCAATCACAGCAGGCCATAAGCTCTAGTAATTAACCGTACCTCCACAAACCATCCCCACTAATAAATCCAGGGAAAAAAAGAACATAGCAGAGGAAAAAAGGAGAAATGAAAAATACAAGATTTTATAGTGAAGGGCCAAACAGCACCCTGACATATACACAATGCATCCCTCAGAAAACATACAGTGGTAAAGCATTTGTTTTTCAAACTGAAGTGCCTGAAGCTGGGAATCCGTGAGCGAGAGCTGAGGTCTGTTTTTAAGTCAGCTTTTCTTTGAAATGAAGATATGTCAGAGAGCTGAGTAGGAAGGCTGTGTTGTGACTCGACTCCCTGTTCCTTCATCCATCAGTCCTCAAGCCCCTCAGGGGTGTGTGGAAGATGAAGAGCCACGGAGGTAGCTAGCAGGTGCTGAGAGCAAATGGCTTTGTTGAGGAGCTGACTCAAGGCAAGGAGGTCTGGACTGCCCGGACCTAATGTGGGAGCTGGCAGCACCACTGCAAAACCTGAGTCAAGAGACAGAGTAAATATGGACGGTCCTCTCTCATGTGGGATGCTAGGCCTTCACGTGAAACTTCATGTTGCTTTTCAGTGGTGGTTAAAATTTTCCACTCTGCTTTTGATGTGGCACACACACTCTTTGAAAATCCCCAAACTGGAGTCTTAACAAAAGGGATATAAAGCAAGGAGTCATTCTTCAGTTAAAACCAAACAAAATTAAAGACATTCTAAATGAAACAATGGCAATTGTAGAAAGATCACCTGTTTCATTCCAGTCAGGCCCCCAGAGATATTAAACACACTTACTTCACAGACTTAATTGCCTCAGGATGAGGCAATCCTGTATATCTTTTTTAGAACCATTAATAACCTACTTCACCTGATTGCAGCAAGTATTTTATTAGAGGATTTGTCAAATGGTAAATGCAAGGACTTTATGCACAGATAAACAACAAAAATTGACCAAATTTAGCCTCCACTTACAGCTAAAGCTCATTTTTATTTTAATCTTCCATTTAATTTGAAACTTAATAGCTTTTCAAAAATTAAACCTACGTGATTTTCCTACAACACTTATTTTGATTAAATCAAATATGCTCATTTCTACAATGTTCAGTGCCTAGTTATCAAGCACTGTTGAACATGTGCAATTTTATATCCAGTCTTTTTATCTTTGTCATGATATAGAAACAGGCAGAAATTCTTAGAAGACAATGAGAAACTAGTAATCCACAATGTATAGTTGTAGATAAATAGGTCTCAAATTGAGGACAAGTGCAGAGTGCTGCCCTTCAGAAGGTATGCACACAATAGAAATGTCTGCCTGGTTACCAGGACTGCAGGAAAGGGTCTGCAAATTTCAGGGGGACTTGGTCAAAACCTAAAACAATGCAATGATGCTGCAAAAAATGAAGCTGCCATCCCAATGTGATTGGGTATTTCTAGCAGGCAATATGTCTGTGAGCAAGGGGAGGACACTGCCGCTGGTTGGCCATGCTAAGAGAGAGGGAAGCAAACTGCTGCAAATCCAGAGGAGAACAGCAAGCAAAAGCAGGGACATAGCAAATGTCACCCACAATGAAAAGTTGTAATAATTTGCTTTCTTTAATATTAAAAGGAGGACAATGAGAGGCCTCATTGGTATTTTGGGACAGAGAGGTTGTAACAAAAAAAAGGCTGTCCATCGCTCACTTTTGTGTAGCCATTATTCAAAATTGGAGGATGGAAAGGTTAGGTTGGATATTAAGGAACAGTTTCTAGCTGCTGGGATAGTGAAACAGGGAACAGCCTATCAGGGTATGTGTAGAAACCTCCCTGATGGAAATCTGAAAAACCAAGTCAGACTTCTGCTATTTGGAGGCCATTTGGAGACAGATCATCCAGTTCCTGCTGCAGGGCTTGCCTGGTCTCTTGCACTGCTCCTCAGTTCTCTGTTCACATGGCTCTGTCCTACAGCAAGGTCAGGCAAACATGGATGCAATGCAACAGAGAGATGTTTCTGTAAAATAGGGGGACTGTATGTGATCCTCTGCATGCAATACATGTTTCTGACTGGGAGCTAAGACATGGACTGAGAATGATGTCTGTCTCCCCTTCTCTACAGAGAGTCAATACATCTTCTGCTGAAGCTGCTTTTAAGAGAACATTTTATTATAAATTTACATTGCCGTAATTTTCTTTTCTTAAAATAAACAAACCCGATAGCTAGCATGGCTTTGGCACCGCCTTCCTCACCTCCAGATGTTTTCATCTAAAATACCTCTGTGGTGCCTCATAGTGTGTGTAATTTACTGTCTCACATTGGTACACTTTGGACAATCAGCCTGCATCCCTCATGGACCTCTGCAGCCAGGAACTCCCTCCTCTATCTCCTGCCAGGGGGCATAGCAGGAAAAGAGGAAATCAGAAGGTAGATGGGAATGGGAAATAAAGCTCCGGGAACATACAGCATTGGCTCTTCTTAGTCTCATTATTTTGGTTTTCAGCTGCAATACAAATTAGTTAAAAAAAATGCTATAAAAGGTAGAAAAATTCCTGTGGCTATTAAAATTGATGTTCTGATATACTTGCAGATTCACAGAGGACTTTCTTGTGTATGTTTGAATGGAAGCCCAAGAAGAGGTTATTAAAAATAAAGGGAATTTCCACTACAGAAGTAGGATTTCCTTATGAAAGACATTATGGCTTACTCTGCTGTTGTGGATTGGTGACTTTTAAGAACATTGTGGAAGATAAGGACTGGTTATAAAGCACCAACAATGTTGGTGAAGATTAAAGAACCCCCTTAATTCCTGATGAATTATTCTAAAAGGAAAATATCATGTCTCAGCAGTAGAGTCTGAATATCTGCTTGCTGTTTGGCAGGGGTAGAGAGAGAAAGACAGGGACTCTTCAACCACATGCTGTCTGTATTCTGAGGAGAGTGCACTGACAGTTCATCAGGCAAACTCACTACTTTGACTAGCTGGCCAAAGGAGGAAGATATTTTCATATTCAAAATGCCATTTAGCCCTAAGCTTCTCCTGAAGCTTCTAAATTTCAATTAGAAACCTAACCTCAGGCACCATTAACATATTTCTTTTTAAAAAATATTTTTATTGCATTAAAATGAAATTGGATATGTGCACTTACCTTGTAAGGGGACTGTGATGAAGAGGGGAAAATCAGCCTTTAATATTACCATATCATCAGTCACAAACTTAATAGCATTCATATTTCAGTGATAAAAATCCAACTGGTTCCAGTGCAGTATAGTCCTTTACTAGTCAACAGAAGCCAACTAGCCACATCCTGCAGGTGGCCAGCTCTGCTCTGTCTTTCTTGCAAATAGGATTGTTCCTTTATTTTCTTCAGTAAGTTTTCTTAATGTTAAAGGACATTCATTTCCCTAGGAGGTGTCCTAACTGCTAGGCTCCCTATCTGCTGCTAAGCTTGGGCTCCCTTTTGGGTTCTTTTTTACTTTCTTATAAATATTCCTGTTTTCTGACTGGTGGCACATCTTCAGCAAAAAGGATGGAGAATACCACATTTCAGAGGGATTTGTAGGTAGGCTGTTTGCATGTCTTCTGCTTACCAGGCTTCCAACTCATCACCCCTTGGCAGGAAGAATTTGAACCTGATCTCTTCAGCTTTCAGGCTGAGTGTCAGGCTATTGTTACCTCCTAAGAGTCCTGGATAGACTCTTTTTCTAGCTGTGTGTTGAACTCAACACTGTGAATGTCGTGGAGGGCTCAAGACTGGTTAACTTGTGCTCCGCAAATGCCAGCCCCCCTCACTGGGGAAGGAATGACTGCTTTCAGTATCTCCACTGGACTTAAGAATGGGACTGGTGCCAAACTGCCTGTCATTAGATGAAAACACAAAGAAGTTCTGTGCATGTTCAGACAGAGACTTTACAAGTAATTTATTGCTTTTTTTAAAGGTGCAGAAGAAATGTACAAGCTGGAACACTTGATAGCAGCTCTGCAGAGGTTTTTACAACTCTTGACTTGTAGGTGTTTACATTCTGTTTAAGACTTATTTTAGGTGATTTATGTTCTGTTTGGATCTGGGCCCAAGGTATCAGCAACAAGCTTATCATTTTGCAGAAGTATTCTCTGCAGTAAGATTCTGACCTGCCACTGTCTGGGGACTTAGCTTTCTACTGGAACATTAGCTTTGATAGAAAACTAGGTGCTTTCTTCCCTTA